>SJXO01008694.1:59335-87425 GCA_006408615.1 Connochaetes taurinus
CTGAAGAATTGATGCTTTTGAACTGTGGTGTTGGAGAAGACTCTTGAGAGTCCTTTGGACTGCAAGAAGATCCAACCAGTCCATTCTAAGGGAGATCAGCCCTGGGTGTTCTTTGGAAGGAATGATACTAAAGCTGAGACTCCAGTACTTTGGCCACATCATGCAAAGAGTTGACTCATTGGAAAAGACTCTGATGCTGGGAGGGATTGGGGGCAGGAGGAGAAGGTGATGACAGAGGATGAGATGGCTGGATGGCATCACTGACTCGATGGACGTGAGTTTGAGTGAACTCTGGGTGATGGTGATGGACAGGGAGGCCTGGGATGCTGCGATTCATGGGGTTGCAACAAATCAGACATGACTGAGCTACTCAACTGAACTGAACTGAACTGAATGGTCTAGTGGTTTTCCCTACCTTCTTCAATTTAATTCTGAATTTGTCAATAAGAAGTTCATGATCTGAGCCACAGTCAGCTCCCGTTCTTGTTTTTGCTTACTGTATAGAGCTTCTCCAATTTTGGCTGAAAGAATATAATCAGTCCTGTTTCAGTATTGACCATCTGGTGATGTCCATGTGTAGAGTCTTTTCTTGTGTTGTTTGAAGAGGGTGTGTAATTCATGGTGGTTAATGAACTGCACATGTTTGGTTTTTATGATTTGATGAAGTTTGGCATTGTTGCATTGTGAGAGCATCACGATATAGCAAACATTTCCATCACCCCCAAAGTTTTCCCTCACAGTTTACAGTCCCTTCGTCTTCTCTTCCCTCCCCTATCCCAGGCAACTCTGATTTCTATTTTGTCAGTTTGAGTGAGGTTTGCATTTTCTAGAGTTTTACATAAGAGTAAGAGTTAAGTACTCTTTTTGGTTTAGTTTCTTTCTCATTCAACATTATTACTCTAAGATTCATCTGTGTGACCTTATTGGGACCATGGGTTTTTAAATTGCTGATTAGTAGACCATCGTACAGGGAAGGCAATGGCAACCCATTCCAGTACTCTTGCCTGGAAAATCCCATGGACGGAGGAGCCTGGTAGGCTGCAGTCCATGGGTTTCACTAGGAGTTGGACATGACTGAGCGACTTCACTTTCTCTTTTCACTTTCATGCATTGGAGAAGGAAATGGCAACCCACTCCAGTGTTCTTGCCTGGAGAATCCCAGGGACGGGGGATCCTGGTGGGCTGCCGTTTATGGGATCGGACACGGCTAAAGTGACTTAGCAGCAGCAGCATCTATCGTATGGATGGATCGTATGGATATACTACAGCTTGCTTATTCTTTCACTTCTCGAAAGACATTATATTGTTTCCAGTTTGAGGCTACTAAGATTAAGTTAAGTTTTGAACATTTGAAACTTTTATGTTTTCTGTGAACACATGCTTTTATTTTGCTTGGACAAATACTTAGGAGTGAATGGCTGGATCATATGATACGTATATGTTTACTTTTTAATTAACTGCCAAACTGTTTTTAAATGTCAGTTAATAAATTTTTCATAATAAATATATGAAAATATTAGGAAACATGAAGTCTTTTATATCTGTGTGTATAGATATGTATATGTCATGTAAAGCATTCATATATTCTGTGTCTGTCTAAAAAGTAACAAAGTATAATTTTACTCCTAGCAAGCTGGATTGTTAGAGCCACTAATTATATTAAAATTTATGATTATACAAAAAATTATCACTCTACGAAACATCATGATTATATTTATCTCCACAAGACAGAGATGGTTCCAAACATTTCATATAGTCTAATGATTAATTCCAGATTTCAGTTATTTAATATTAACCAGAGATATGCATAAAACATCAATATCTATGATTTATACTGAAGTGTTCAGGCTATCACTTCAAATAATATATACCTCAGTATTTGAAAACTGATATATTCACTAGTTTTAGTAAAACTTAAACATCTTTTGATGAGAAATTCATTCTTAATTTGCTTGTTAAAATTGAAAAAGCTAGATGATCTCCTCCTATTCATTTTCAGGCTTTAAATATCATATTGCTTAGAAATATGAGAGAAAAATGGTGATATGAGTACTTGATATGGTAGATTGCCTGCACATTTCACTTTTGATCTTGAGTGCAATCTTATGTGTCAAATCACCAACATAACTTACAGTTTGGGCTTGAATGTGACTGGCATAAATATTATTGAGCACAAGAGGGGCATAGAGAAAGGATTCTCCACCCTTTATCTTGCATTTTTTAACATTAGAAAGATAAACCTCTGGATTTTCTCCTATATCTCACTTTAACAGCTTAGTCTACTGTTTTCCTTTTACAGTATGTAGCAAGATTTAATATAATTTCTTACATCCTGATATTTTTGGTAACACAGTGAAACATATTGTACCTAGCCAGGCACCCAGAGGGAAGATGACAATGTCAGGGAGTGAGTGAAGAGAGAATATGGACTAAGTAAACTTTTACGGGCACCCAAATAGCTATTGAAAAAGGAAATATTAATAATACTTGAGCTGAAATTTAAAAAATAATATTTTTAATGAATTTATATTTATTTCAAATACAAATANATTTTACTCCTAGCAAGCTGGATTGTTAGAGCCACTAATTATATTAAAATTTATGATTATACAAAAAATTATCACTCTATGAAACATCATGATTATATTTATCTCCACAAGGCAGAGATGGTTCCAAACATTTCATATAGTCTAATGATTAATTCCAGATTTCAGTTACTTAATATTAACCAGAGATATGCATAAAACATCAATATCTATGATTTATACTGAAGTGTTCAGGCTATCACTTCAAATAATATATACCTCAGTATTTGAAAACTGATATATTCACTAGTTTTAGTAAAACTTAAACATCTTTTGATGAGAAATTCATTCTTAATTTGCTTGTTAAAATTGAAAAAGCTAGATGATCTCCTCCTATTCATTTTCAGGCTTTAAATATCATATTGCTTAGAAATATGAGAGAAAAATGGTGATATGAGTACTTGATATGGTAGATTGCCTGCACATTTCACTTTTGATCTTGAGTGCAATCTTATGTGTCAAATCACCAACATAACTTACAGTTTGGGCTTGAATGTGACTGGCATAAATATTATTGAGCACAAGAGGGGCATAGAGAAAGGATTCTCCACCCTTTATCTTGCATTTTTTAACATTAGAAAGATAAACCTCTGGATTTTCTCCTATATCTCACTTTAACAGCTTAGTCTACTGTTTTCCTTTTACAGTATGTAGCAAGATTTAATATAATTTCTTACATCCTGATATTTTTGGTAACACAGTGAAACATATTGTACCTAGCCAGGCACCCAGAGGGAAGATGATAATGTCAGGGAGTGAGTGAAGAGAGAATATGGACTAAGTAAACTTTTACGGGCACCCAAATAGCTATTGAAAAAGGAAATATTAATAATACTTGAGCTGAAATTTAAAAAATAATATTTTTAATGAATTTATATTTATTTCAAATACAAATAGAAAAACATAATGTATGCATATAAATGTTACACATTATATGAAATGTATTATAAATTCTTTTTCTGTAAATTGTCATTGGAAGAAAAGATGATTTAGCTATTTTTGTTTCTGATATGTGTACATTTAATTGCTTTTAGCGTGTTTTGGGATTACTAGATATTTTTGTGCAGATCAGTTCCGTTCAGTCGCTGATTCATGTTTGACACTTTGTGACCCCATGACCCTATGAACTGCAGCACGCCAGGCTGTTCATCACCAAATCCCAGAGCCTGCTCAAACTCATATCCATTGAGTCGGTGATGCCATCCAACCTTCTGTGTATTCTTGCCACCTTTTGTTAATATCTTCTGCTTCTGCTAGATCCATACCATTTCTGTCCTTTATCGAGCCCATCCTTGCATGAAATGTTCCCTTGGTGTCTCTAATTTTCTTGAAGAGATCTCTAGTCTTTTCCATTCTGTTGTTTTCCTCTATTTCCTTGCTTTGATCACTGAGGAAGGCTTTCTTATCTCTCCTTGCTATTCTTTGGAACTCTGCATTCAAATGAGTATTTCTTTCCTTTTTTCCTTTGCCTTTAGCTTCTCTTCTTTTCTCAGCTATTTGTAAGGCCTCCTCAGACAACCATTTTGCCTGCATTTTTGCATTTCTTTTTCTTGGGGATGGTCTTGATCACTGCTTCCTATACAATGTCACGAACCTCTCAGTCCATAGTTCTTCAGGCACTCTGTAGCAGATCTCATACCTTGAATCTGTTGGTCATTTCCACTGTATAATCATAAAGGATTTGATTTTGGTCAACCTGAATGGTCTAATGATTTTCCCTGATTTCTTCAACTTACATCTGAATTTGGCAATAAGGAGTTCATGATCTGAGCCACAGTCAGCTCCTGGTCTTGTTTTTGCTAACTGTATAGAGCTTCTCCCAGAGAAGGCAATGGCACCCCACTACAGTACTCTTGCCTGGAAAATCCCATGGGCGGAGGAGCGTGGTAGGCTGTAGTCCATGGGGTCACTAAGAGTCGGACACGATTGAGCAACTTCACTTTCACTTTTCACTTTCATGCACTGGAGAAGGAAATGGCAGCCCACTCCAGTGTTCTTGCCTGGAGAATCCCAGGGTTGGGGGAGCCTGGTGGGCTGCTGTCTCTGGGGTCGCACAGAGTCGGACATGACTGACGTGACTTAACAGCAGCAGCAGCAGCAGCATAGAGCTTCTCCATCTTTGGCTGCAAAGAATATAATCAGTCTTATTTCTGTACTGACCCTCTGGTGATGTCCATGTGTATAGTCTTCTCTTGTGTTGTTGGAAGAGGGTGTTTGCTGTGACCAGTGCATTCTCTTGGAAAACTTTGTTACTCTTTGCCCTGCTGCATTTTGTACTCCAAGGCCAAACTTGTCTGTTACTTCAGGTGTCTCTTGACTTCCTTCTTTTGCATTCCAGTCCCCTATAATGAAAAGGACATCTTTTTTTGGTGTTAGTTCTAGAAAGTCTTGTAGGTCTTCATAGAATCGTTCAGCTTCTTTGTTCAACTTCATTAGTGGTTGGGGCATAGACTTGGATTACTGTGATTTTAAATGGTTTTCCTTGGAAACGAACAGAGATCATTCTGTCATTTTTGACATTGCACCCAGGTCCTGTTTGGAACTCCTTTGATGACTATGAGGGCTGCTCCATTTCTTCTAAGGGATTTTTGCCCACAGTGGAAGATATAATGGTCATTTGAATTAAATTCAAGCATTCCGGTCCATTTTAGTTCACTGATTCCTAAAATGTTGATGTTCACTCTTGCCATGTCCTGTTTGACCACTTCCAGTTTACCTTGATTCATCGACCTAACATTCCAGGTTCTTACGCAGTATTGCTCTTCACAGCATCGGACTTTATTTCCACACCAATCACATTCACAACGGGGCGTTGTTAGCACTTTGGCTCTGTCTCTTCATTCTTTCTGTAGTCACTTCTCCAGTCTTCCCCAGTAGCATATTGGGCACCTACCCACCTGCGGAGTTTATCTTTGTATCATATCTTTTTTCCTTTTCATGCTGTTTATGGGGTTCTCAAGGCAAGAATACTAAAGTGGTTTACCATTCCCTTCTCCAGAGGACCAGGTTTTGTCAGAACACTCCGCCATGACCCGTCCCATCTTGAGTTGCCCTACACAACATGTCTAATTATATTCCTTGTAAAATTAGAATTTTAAATACATTTTTACCTTCTCTTGTTTTATCATGTAGCTGTATATCATTCAATCTAGTTAGAAGCCTCATAATTTTAGTTACTTTAAAAAATCTGATCTCTTTTATATCTGTTTTCTATGTTATTAATTATAGTCTTACTTTTTTCTTCCATCTACATTCTCAACTTTGTAAGTTGTTATGTTTGGCTTGGCTTTCAGTATTGCTTCTGTTTGAACATGAGTGGTTTCTGTTTTAATTTTCCTCTATGAATCTCATTCACTGTAGTTCTATCAGTTTTGATTTGTAGAATTTTCATGATTGCAGTGTATGGTGTGTAGTTTGAATTTTGATCACTGTATTTAGACATTATCACCCAAAAGCCAAGGTAACAAACAGCAAGTGTCCCTGCTCTTTCCCTCTGCAAGGTAGTTTGTTTTCTAACTAGCCTATTGAGTACTTTTATTGAAAGTTCTGGAGTTCTGTTTTCTCTCTTTGAAAATTTGAACCTTATGAACTCAGTGAGGGACATTTTACAAAGTAATTGACCAGTGTTTTCAAAAGTGTCAAGGTCAGAAGGAAAAGAATGACTGTCACAGTTTTGGGTGAGACTATGATAAATAACAGCTAAATGCAATGTGTTATTTTCCTGAGAGAATAATAGGAAATCTGTGGGAAAACTGGTAAAACTCAAATATAGTTTGTAGTAGATTAGTTAATAGTATTGTACAGTGTTAATTTCCTGGTTTTGTTAATTATATTGTGATTCTGTAAGATGTTACTATCATTAGGGGTTAACTGTATAATTGAAATTTTCTGTACTATTTTTGCCCCTTTTATATAAATCTAAAAATAGTTCACAATAAAAAGTAAACAGACAAACCAGCCAAGCTGTAGGCCCCTTAGGCAGATGGACCAGGGCGTACGCTGGCGTAAGAGCCCACCAGCTCGCTAGGTCCACTCTGCCTCTGGCTCTATGATTTAACGCTTCCCAAACTCAATTTCCCTCGCATTTCAGTGATAAATTTTAAAAGATTTTTTGTTGCTAATATATATAATCGGCTCCAGTTTCATCCATCTCATTAGAACTGATTCAAATGAATTTTTTTTGATGGCAGAGTAATACTCCATTGTGTATATGTACCACAGCTTTCTTATCCATTCATCTGCTGATGGACATCTAGGTTGTTTCCATGTCCTGGCTATTATAAACAGTGCTGCGATGAACATTGGGGTACATGTGTCTCTTTCAATTCTGGTTTCCTTGGTGTGTATACCCAGCAGTGGAATTGCTGGGTCATAAGGCAGCTCTATTTGTAATTTTTAATTTATGCATAATTTTAGCTTGCACTGTTATAAAATATTCTCCAGGTATTTAATCTACTGCCATATATATCCCGAGACAAACATGTAATTTGCTTAATTTGTTTGACAATCCATTTTCTCACCTGTAATTTGAGAATGAGCATTCATTAGTAAAGTCTATGTTCTTTCTCATTCCAAGAAGGGCCTTACTGGAAGTGACTTACAGAAATAAAAATAATCTATTTGTGTAAAATCAATAGTTGAGGAAATCAAAGAGAAAATTAGGAAAAGAGAACAAGGGAAATAGTTTACGCCAAAAGAAGACAAACAACAACTCATGCTCTCAGGTTCTGTAAAGCTGTTGTTAGATTAGAAATTCTGTGTGCTTTACAACATCGAAAAGAAAGGAAAAATAAAATTGTAAGATTTAGTATACTGCAATAAAGACACGGCTGCTCAGGAGAAGCCTGCGCGTTCCCTAGGTGTCTCTCGTCATTTTTAGTGAGCGCCGATGGAGAGCAGTGGTGGCGCCTCCTGCAGGCGCCACAGCGTTGCTGCTGCCCCGGAGCACGCCAGGGGCATGGTGTGAGCTGTGCAGTACGGTTAGCACATGGAAGAAGTGATATGCTTTTCATGGGAAATTTCATTCCCTTTGACACCATTTTAAAAGATTATCATTGAAAACAGTATTTTTAATTGGTTTAGCACATGAGTATTGAAAAGATATTTTATCACCAGTACTTTGTAAAAAGATAAATGTGTCAGATTTTATAAAAACAAAAGATGATCCATTGTTACAAGTTATAACCTCATTCTCGTTATACAATATTTTTATTATGCATTTGAACTCCCTTTTCATTACTACTTATTCATTAAAGATTATATTATAATTGTGTTTTTTTCTAGCAGAGCTGATGAATTAGATGCTGTTGTAGGGTTCAGCTAGAGCAAATGAAAATAATTTATCAGAAAAACAAAGAAAATGAAATATAAATCTGCTTTTCATAGCAGTGCTCATATGTTATTTTTCTGGGAAGAAAACCTTTTGGGGATGGTAAACATTTTATTTTAAAATAGTTTTTAACATCAACTGTAAAAAACATCATGCGTAGAAAAATATTTGAACCTTTTTTCCTTTAGACATCTCTTTGCATTCTTATTTTGTTTTCTGTCATGTTTGACAAATTTTAAACACAAATAGGTGATAGCAATTGTTACCAGAGTCAAAATAGCACTTCTTCTGACTACCAACTAGTGATGTTTGTGGTCTAGCAGAGCTGATGAATTAGATGCTGTTGTAGGGTTCAGCTAGAGCAAATGAAAATAATTTATCAGAAAAACAAAGAAAATGAAACAATGAATCACCACAATTTTTTCTAGACTAGAGAATCAATAAAAAACTTTAGAAGAAACTTGAGTTTAACAGCAGGAATCTGTATGTTTATCAGTTAATTAGTTCATTTATTTTGAAAGATTTATGGTCCTTATTTTATTGTGAACTTTAATAGTATAAGAACCCCCAGAATCTATTAAAAAGGAAAAACAGCTTATATCTCTCAAAAAGTAAAACAGAAAAAATAGTTGATACCTGGCAAATGTTGATATATAAAATATTACCTTAGGAAAACATATAGTTTCGATTTGGGGATTTATTTTGTTTCTGTCAGATAAGCAATGAGCTAGCACAGTTTAATATTCAGTTGAAATATTTATGAAGAATCATCAAAAAATACTTAACTGACTTTATACACCTAGGCTAATATCTATAATATAATATATAGAATACTCAGTGATATTCTGGATCATTCTTAGTGAATGATGAAGACGACTTATTGATATTATTGAAATGGAAGCCATTATACACTATGTTGGAAAGAAAATGTGAGTGGATTGATTTTGATGAGAATGAGGTTGTGTGTGTGTGTTAGTCGCTCAGTTGAGTCCACATCTTTGCAACCCCATGGTCTGTCCATGGGATTCTCCAGACAAGAATGCTGGAGTGGGCTGCTATTTTCTTCTCCAGAGGATGACGACAGAGAAGCTGATAACTTGAAAGTTACAGAAGTGAAGTGGAGTGAAAGTTGCTCAGTCGCGTCTGACTCTTTGCAACCCCAGGAGGCTCCTAGTATTCTTTCCAGGCAAGAATACTAGAGTATGTAGCCATTCCTTTCTCCAAGGAATCTTCCCCACCCAGGGATTGAACCCAGGTCTCCTGCATTGCAGGCAGATTCTTCACTGTCTGAGCCATCAGACACCTTTCACAGAAGTGAAAGCCCTAAGTAGGAAAGAAGAATTTATTTTGCTTGATTTTTACTAATTGATCTATAACTTCTTTCATTTGAGTCTTATATATAGAAGAAACATTGAGATGGCAACTTAAAATCAATATAGAATCCTAAAAGCTTAGATTTATTGTAATGAGTACCAACAGTTACTTAAAATTGTTTTACTATTTCATAGTTTGCTATACTATTACTGGGCTTCCCTGGTGGCTCAGATGGTGAAGAATCTACCTGCAATGCAGGAGACCCTGGTTCCTTCCCTGGGTTGGAAAGATCCCCTAGAGAAGGGAATGCCTACCCTCTGCAGTATTGTTGCCTGGAGAATTCCATGGACAGAGGAGTCTGATGGGCTACAGTCTATGGGGTCATGAAAAGTAGGACAGCTGAGCGACTAATGCTTTCACTTCACTTTCATACTATTTACTATCTTTTCTGTCATTTCATCTTTTCAAAAAATTACATCAGCATTTTGAGGTTATGCGATTTAAATCATTCCAATTGAAAAATATTTTTATTTCAGAAGTGAGCAAATAGGTTATTAAAAATGGATCTAACGAAGTAGCTTTTCAAATGAAAAGTCATTATAATATGTACATACATGTGTGTGTGTGTGTGTGTGTGTGTGTGTATATATATATATATATATGGTCATGTTCATTTATTGCTTTTTATTTTCTTCATTCAGGTTATTTCACAGTTGAAGATCTTAGGCAGATCTGTAACAGCTGGTTGCAAATTTGATAGAGAAATCTGGTCTAATGAACTTTCTCCTGTCCTCAATCTCTGGAAGAAATTAAATCAGGTTAGTAGTAGAACATTCTTCCTTTGTTTTCTATTTTCCTCCATATCCTTTTTTTTTTTCCAGTTTTATCTCCAGATACGTTGGTAAATTTTGGCACTGATGTGCCCTTAATGTATGCAGTATCCCGGAAAAAGATGAAGGAAATAATAGTAATAGAAGTAGATCCCAAGAAGTAGTATCACCATTGTAATTTGTCTTATCCTGGTAATGTACTGTGACATCCTCTGTGGCTGATACATATTTTGTTCATTCTTTGTCTTCTCTTCCCTCTTTCTGTAAAGTCAATGACTGCTCTTAAATGTGAAAATTTTCAAAGGAATCCAAGTGCTAAGAAAAAGCAATTCATCGACTAGAATTATCTCTATATTGCAGAACAGTTATAGATTATAGATGGTTGCTTGCTCACTAGGCAAAACCATTACAGTATTAATGGTTACTATTCTAATTGAATAAGGACTTACTTTCTGAAATTAAAAAATATAATTTTACAACTCATATGTTTAGTAATGCTATAAAAATGTTTATGTATCAATAGCCTTCTCCAATAAGGGAAGTCAAATTAGGCTTATTTCAGAACCTATAAAATTTCAAACCCTCAAATCTTACAGTTTTCAAGTTATTCTTAGTGTCGACAATTGGTGATTGTTGGGAGTCTGAATAAATAATGACCTCAGCTAACTGGAATTGCCACTTTATTTAGACCATCAGACTGATAAAACTTGCTTGAGGAAGAATTAGAGAGTGAAAAGATACACTGCATCCCTTGGTGTTCCAAACCCAGGCTCTCCACTAGAGCCTGAGGCATACAGGTAACCACACTGCACAGATTGCTGACCGTGAAGTCATGACCCTGATTTCCATTCTTCGTATCAGTTCATATTGAAGTTATTATTCTTTAACCTTCTTTTTTTTCTTAAACCAACCTTTGCTTATACATTAAAATCAAATTTATTGAGGAAATTTGCTGTTAATCTGATTCTTATTTCTTTGTAACTCATTAGTTTTTTGCCCGCTAGAATATTTTGTCTCTGATTTCCCTAAATTTCACCACATTAAATACAGGTGTGGATTTTGTTTGTTTTGCATCTATTCTGGTTGATACTCTGAGAACTTGAAATTCTAAAAGCCAGCCTTCCCAGCTATACCTGTTTCAATGTATTCCTCACATAGCTGGGCTGCATGCTATGAAATATTGAATACTGTGCTGTCATTGGTGGGTGTTAATACTGCTATTTTCCGCCCTGAAATGGTAAGATGGTGAGCACTGTTCTTTCCAGGGAAACATGAAAAGATAAGTTTGCAACCCAGAATTCTCCTAGCTTGACCCCAGCCATGCATCCAGCCCTCAGCTATGGGTTACCATATTCTCTACTTGGCTATTACCCAAACCCTTTCTGTCTCCCAGACGTTTTCCATTCTTTTTTGTGCCATCTTCTGGGTTCAGGGTCCTCTTGTTTTGTCCAAGACAGAATGCAGAAGTGGGAAATAGGTTGCCCATTTTGTCCAGAACCAAGCATAACTTTTAAAATGTCATTTTAAGTTTTATTTGTAAGATAAATATAGATTCATTAAAAGATAGTTATTATTAGATTCATATATTATATTCATATATTATAGTCAAATTAATCTTTCAGATATCTTGTGCTTCATCCTGTTATAATGTTTTATTTTTTTATCTCTCCCATTTCCTTCCTAAAGCTATTGCCATAATTTAGGCTTTTATTCTTCCTCATACATATTATTGCAAAAAACAACAAATTTGACTCCTTATAATATGTCCATCCTCGAAGTCATATTTCAGATTATTACGTTAATTTTCCTAAAGAATATTGTTTTCCGTAACATGGCTCCATATCCAACCTAACCTGTAAGACTTTTCCATAGTCAGGCAGACCTCAGTGATTCTGTCTATGAGGACTTTCCAAATGCTGTTTCCTTTTACTGGAATCTCCTGGCTATGCTAAACCAGGGATGGTCAGGTAAAGTCCCAGCAGCTTCCAGAAGCCTGCTCAGCTGTTACTCATTTCCCTCTTCATGTTTCTGTAGTATGGACTTATCATTTGCATAATAATTCCCCTAAAAATCAAATTTTAAACTAAGCAAGTTAAGATTGGGCACTGAGGAATAGGCGTCCTCTTATTTGGAAGTAGTGAAAGTGAAAGTCATGTCACCCAGTCATGTCTGACTGTGACCTCCATGGACAGTTGCCTGCCAGGCTCCTTTTCAATTTAGAGTGTAGGAGTAGGCTTTGGTTTGTGTTATGATAAGCATTATGCTTCTTTCAAATACTTGGTGATAGCACTAGTTTGGAACCATATAAATTTAAGTTTCTTCTTGAAATTTATTGGAAATTCCAAGGGAGTGCATACAAACATTAATGTTTTGATTGTGGCTATTTTTTGACAAGAGATTCGGACACATAAGCTCCCTGCTCCAGTTAGTACCAGATTTCAATGCAGGCAGTTTTCCTGTAGTCCCTGAGACACAGGTGATGGGTGGAAGGCAGGTTGTTTCTGTTTCAGTCTTCTATCATGTAATCATTTGGGGTTTCACGTTTTTTGGATGTATCATTTTTACCTCTCCACCTTGAGCAGATATTGGACATTATCCCTGGTCTCCCAAGCCATGTATATGAATACCAAAGCTCAGGTTCACCAGTGTCTTTGAACTTCAGTGGCTTGTTTGCTACTCTCTCATTCTTAGTATGGAGAAATGAAAACCTTTCTGGATGTCTTGTATTCTCACTAAAAAAAAAAAACAAAAAACAGCCTTACGTGACTCTTCATATACTATGGAAATTAACTTTGTAACTATTTATCTAGCTAAGTGCTATATTCAAAAAGGATAATAAAACTTGTATTCTCTCTCTGAGAGCAACATATGTGACAGCTGTAAATTTCTTCTAAGCCTCAGGGCACTGGCAAGACTAGAACATTATCTTCATAGGTATTTCCGTGACAAAAGGATAAAGCACAAACTTGGAAACATCTCTAGATCATTGTGTGGATCACAACCAACTGTGGAAAATTCTTAAAGAGATGGGAATACTGAACCACATTACTTGCCTCCTGAGAAAACTGTATGCAGGTCAAGAAGCAACATTTAGAATCAAACATGGAACAATGGATGGGCTCAGCATTGGGAAAGGAGTCTGTCAAGGCTGTATATTGTCACCCTGCTTATTTAACTTGTATGTACAGTACATCATGCAAAATCCAGGCTGGATGAAACACAGGATGGAATCAAGACTGTTGGGAGAAATACCGATAATCTCAGATACTCATTTGACACCACCCTAATGGCAGAAAGTGAAGAGGAACTAAAGAGCATCTTGATGAAGGTGAAAGAGGAGAGTGAAAAAAGCTGGCTTATAACTCAACATTCAGAAAACTAAGATCATGGCATTTGGTGCCATCACTTCATGGCAAATAGATGGGGAAAAAACAGAAACAGTGACAGACTTTATTTTCTTGGGCTCCAAAATAACTGGGGCAGATGGTGACTGAGCCATGAAATTAAAAGACGCTTGCTCTTTGGAAGAAAAGCTGTGACCAACCTAGACAGTGTATTAAAAAACAAGAGACATCACGTTGCTGACAAAGGTCTGTATAGTCAAAGCTGTGGTTTTTCCAGTGGTCATGTATGGATGTGAGAGATGGACTATAAAGAAAGCTGAGTGCTGAAGAATTGATGCTTTTGAACTGTGGTGTTGAAGAAGACTCTTGAGAGTTGCTTGGTCTGCAAGGAGATCCACCCAGTCCATCCTAAAGGAAATCAGTCCTGAATATTCATTGGAAGGACTGATGCTGAAGCTGCAGCTCCAATACTTTGGCCCCCTGATGTGAAGAACTGACTCAACTAGAAAAGCCCTGATGCTGAGAAAGATTGAGGGCAAGAGGAGAAGGGGACACCAGAGAATGAGATGCCATCATCAACTCAATGGACATGTTTGAGCAAACTCTGGTGATAGCAAAGAACAGGGAAGCCTGGGGTACTGCAGTCCATTGTATAACATAGTCAGACATGACTGAGCAACTGAGTAACAAGTAGACCATTTGGCTCCTGAAGAGAGTTATATTTACATACTACAAGGTTGGTTAGATTTCCCAGAACATTGTCTTTGGAGGGGAACATAGCAGCGTCCTTCTTCCTCTTTATAAGCAGAGAGTAACCTCTTCACCCATCCTGTGCACACTTTGCTCACTGAGTGTGTGGCGACTTGCATAGGATAACTGATCTGGCTGTCATTTAGTCACCCCAAAGGTAAGACCTGGAGCAAAAGTGTAGGAGCAGCGCGTTATTTGCTGTGAGCTGATAAACAATCTTGCTAATGTTAACTTTGTGTTAACATTCAGGATGAAATTAATAAAGATAAAATTTAAAAATCCAGCACTCGCTTGTTTGAATAATTATTTATCTCTTCTCAGATCATAGTTGTAATTGAGTCCATTTAAGAAGTTGCTTTATAATTTTACTCAACATATTTAGTTGTTTTCAGCAGTATCTTGACTCTGCTAAAAACAGAAGCTGAAAATCTGCTTCTGATTTTGAAAACATTGTAAGTTACCGTGTGTCTCTTAAGTGATTATGCTTTGTAGACTCTCTTTTTCTGGTAAGTAATATTATGCAGTGTTGCACTTCAAAGTTTTTTTTTTCCTCAGTGAATATCTGCACTGACTGTTGAAATGCTGACTGTTCCTTTTAGTCTTAAAATTATGAACCAGTTTGCTCACTATGTTAGAACAGTTGGTCACTTCTCAAACTTTTAAGCAACAT
Source organism: Connochaetes taurinus (assembly GCA_006408615.1). Classification (NCBI taxonomy): domain Eukaryota; kingdom Metazoa; phylum Chordata; class Mammalia; order Artiodactyla; family Bovidae; genus Connochaetes; species Connochaetes taurinus. The sequence continues at coordinate 74,158 of SJXO01008694.1, forward strand.
ACTTGCACACGCATACACACACAGAAGCATTTTATGCTGTCGTATTTATTGTGTTTCTAATAATTAGTTGAACACACAAGAATGCCAAAAAGCATTCCACTGTCATGAAAATAAATGCATCATTTTTTAGGATAACATGGAAGGAAAGATAAACTATTCATTGTGGGTCCATTTTATAAAATATGCCCTAGTATTTCCTCTAAACAGGTATAAGTTTTCAAATTTGTGACATCTCTTACCATTCTTCATAATCTCCTCTTCTTACTTCCTTTCTTTATATTGCTGAAACTGTTAAAAAAAAAAAAGCTCCATATGAAATTCATGATGTGCCTGGCACATAGTAGCATTCTCGAATGTTATTCATTTTTCCATTTAAGTATCATGATCTGTGTAGATCTTTTAAATTGAGATTTTATTACTCTGTTATTCTGCTGTGTGCTGTGTGTTTAGCTCAGTCGCGTCCGACTCTATGTGACCCTGTGGACGACTGTAGCCCCACCAGGCTCCTCAGTCCATGGGGGTTCTCCAGGAAAGAATACTGGAATGGGTTGCCATGCCCTCCTCCAGGGGATTTTCTAAACCCAGGAAGAATTTATGCTACTAAATTACCTCTTTTCTTGGTAGTTTGACAGAGCAGCAGAATCATTCCTCTAACCAAGTTATGGAGCTGCTGCTGCTGCTAAGTGGCTTCAGTCGTGTCCGACTCTTTGTGACCCCATAGACGGCAGCCCACCAGGCTCCTCTGCCCTTGGGATTCTCCAGGCAGGAGTACTGGAGTGGGTTGCCATTTCCTCTCCAATGCATGCATGCATGCTAAGTCACTTCAGTCGTGTCTGACTCTGTGCAACCCTGTGGACAGCAGCCCACCAGGTTCCTCTGTCTACGGGATTCTCCAGGCAAGAATACTGGAGTGGGAGTTATGGAGCAGACAGCCTATTAAAGTTCTTCCCTAGAAATAAATGTGGTTTTATTAATATGCCATTTCTATATTAATCCATGCTTTTTTTTAAATTGCCATTTTGTTTTACCTACCCAAGTTATAAATGAATAATGACTTTCTATTAGAGACCCAAGAGATACAGACAGATCTAAAGGTCCTGTTGAGTGATGGCTGTCAATCCTGTACTTGTCCCCCTAGGGGTACTGTGTTTGGTGTATATTAATATCACAGTATTAAAAGTAAAAGTTCTGAAATTCTCAGGCATGTAAAATTAGTAATTTGTATTTAATATAAAAGCTTCTTTCTATTAGCACTCACTAGCTTCATTTCAATTTTTCTTTTAGAAAGGTATAATAGCTTACAGTATCAGCTTCAGTGTAGCAACTCAAAGTACTCTCCTCTTCTGTCTTTCGGCATTGACCTTGCTAGTCACCAGCACCTCTCTCTCTCCTTCCCTCTCTCTCTTCATATATAGTTGTTGTTGCTCAGTCACTAAGTCATGTCCAACTCTTTGCAGTCCCATGGACTATAGCTCTCCAGGCTCCTCTGTCCATGGGATTTCCCAGGCAAGAATCCTGGAGTGGGTTGCCATTTTCTTCTCCAGAGGATCTTCCTAACCCAGGGATTGAACCCACATCTTTAATCTGCAGTGGCAGGTGGATTCTTTACTACTGAGCCACCAGAGAAGTCCCACCACACACATGCACACACATATGTGTATGTGTGTGTGTGTATTGTGCTAAGCTGCTTCAGTCATGCCTGGCTCTTTGTGACGCTATGGACCATAACCTGCTAGGCTCCTCAGACACGGGATTGTCCAGGCATGAATACTGGAATGGGTTACCGTGCCCTTCTCCAGGGAATCTTCTCAACCCAGGGACTGAACCTTTATCTCTTACATCTCCTGCATTGCAGGTGATTTCGTCAGCACTAGCGCCACCAGGGAGGCATTCTATACATACCCATATATATACACACACATATATACAATTATTTTAATATACATGGTATGTATATTCTAAAAGGGCTGATGCTGCACTGAAACTGGTATGATACATGTGTATGCGTGTGTGTGCTCCGGTTTTTATGCAGCCTCTCTCTTTATTGTCAAAAAATGACTACATTGGTTCTCTACTTCATGATCTCTTCCGTTCAAATGTAATGAAAAGGAAGAGTTATCTTTATCAGAAGATGCAGGCAAGATTCTTACTATGTTTTGTTACCTCTGGTAATCTGCCCATCTCTCAACCAGTGACTATGGTCAGGAATGGAATGCTCTGATTAGTTAACTTCTAAGTCATATACTTAGAAGTTGGTGGTTCAGATGGTAAAGATTCTGCCTGTAATGTGGGAGACCCAGGTTCGATCCCTGGGTCAGGAAGATCCCCTGGAGAAGGAAATGGCAACCCACTCCAGTGTTCTTGCCTGGAGAAATCCATGGACAGAGGGGCCTGGTGAACTATAGTCCGCTGGGTCACAAAGTGTCGGACACGACTGAAGGGACCTCGTGTGCACACGAGTCGTATACCAGAGTCAGCTCTACCAGAACCATTTGGACTTAGAGTTGGGGAAGTTTGTTTCTTCCCAGAGAGATATTAGGAAATTATTATCTGAAGTGGAATGAAGGATTACTGGAAGGCATAGAAGAATTTCTGCAATCCATGGACAGAGGGGCCTGGTGAACTATAGTCCGCTGGGTCACAAAGTGTCGGACACGACTGAAGGGACCTCGTGTGCACACGAGTCGTATACCAGAGTCAGCTCTACCAGAACCATTTGGACTTAGAGTTGGGGAAGTTTGTTTCTTCCCAGAGAGATATTAGGAAATTATTATCTGAAGTGGAATGAAGGATTACTGGAAGGCATAGAAGAATTTCTGCCACATGGAAATGAAGATATTGTCCCCTTTTCTGTAACTCCAAGCCACCCCACCTTTCTTTCTGATGTTTCTCACTTACTTTTTCGCTTTTTAAAATGACTGTCTTAAGTCTTTTAGTATCTTTTTATCATAAAAAATATATCTTCAACAAAGACATGATCATATGACAAGAGGAAAAATACTTCTGTCCAATTGTTGATTATTGTTCAATGAGTCCTGGGTAAATACACACACGGAAACTGCAGTTCACATCTTACTAATTTCATTGAACTGCAGATCTGGAAGGCACTATGATGTTATCTAGAGCAATATGTGACTCTCCATAATGCTTTGAATAAGTGGTAGTGTACCTGAGAGGTTGGCAAACTACCGCACGTGGGCCAAATCTAAACTGTCGCCAGTTTCTGTAAATACAGATTTATTGAAAGTCATCCATGCCTGTTTGTTTATATATATTGTGTGTTGCTAAATTTACACTGTAACAGCCAGAGTTGATTTGTTATGACAGAGATTTATGTCCCACAAAGTCTGACATTTGCTATCTGAATCTTTATAGAAAAACTTGCTAACCTTTACTCATTGCTTGAATTTCCTTTAGTGGCAAAAATTCTTTCTGAAAAGGAATCATTTTCAAAAACCTTTAATTGTTAAAAAAAAAAACAGAGAGAGTAGTACTTCTGTGTGTCATCTGTTTTACTTATGTCTAAATTAGTATCTCGCTTTAGAAACTATTCTAGTTAAAACACAAAAATTCTGGATTAATACATAAATTGTACCAAAATTAGACTAGTTTTTTTCTTGCCCAAAAGATATTTCTTGCTTTATAGTTAAGTTTTTAAAAATCCACCATAATTTCTTCTCCAGCAGCTTCATAATTAGATAATGATATCCCATGAACACTTAGTTTTTTAATGATAAGATGAACTTTAAAATGTCAAAGATGTCCTTACAAAGTGCATGATTCAACCAATTATATTTGTTCATTAAAAAGTTTTTCTTATAATCAACTTACTAAAGTTATGACTGCCATCCCTAGATAGTTTCATTGAAAAATGTTTTACAGTGATATAATTTGTTCATGGCAATTTTAGCTACTTGAATTACAAATAATACTTAATTTGAGGTTGTTTTAAGATTAATGTAACACTTTAACATGTTTCTACTGCTATAAATCTCTATACTTAACTCTTTCAGAATATATAAAATACCTATATTTTTATAGTTAAAGTTGTCTTGTATTAATTTTTTAATAAAGCTTTATGAAGGCTTGTAGGAGATGAATTGTTATAAAATATAATATTCTTTGATGTCTTCTGCTGTATTTCTCTCAGTCATTCATTTATCACAATTTATATCACTTTGGGGCTTCTTACTGTTAATTTTTTTTCATAATTTTTTTCATCTTTCATTAATCAAACACTTTTTTTAAGACCCCACTCTGTGCTGTTTTCTCCCATGTTCTTCTGTTCTTATTCCTGAACTTATATCATTTTACTTGATAGTTTCTAGACCAACACTATACAATAGAAATATAATATAAAACACAAATAGATGCCATAGTTGTAATTTTAAATTTTCTAGTAGCCATATTCAAATAAGTATGAAGAAATAAAATTAATAATATATTTTATTTAACCTGATATATTCAAAATATTAGCATTTCAAGAAGTGATCAATATAAAATTATTAATGTGGTATTTCACATCCTTTTGTTCATATTAAGTCTTTGAAATTCAGTTGGTATTCTACACTCACTGCACATCTCTAGACCATACTTCTTATCTGAACTCTCTTTCAATTTTAAGTAGTTTTGGCAGGTACTCTGTTAAATCAGCTTTTTAAAAAGTTCAGTACACTAAGTTTTCTATTTTCTTGCATCATAAATAAATGGAGTCTTGTTTGAGTGATCTAAGATTCCCTTTTTGTGTGTTCTTCTATAAAGTAACAGTGTGCACAATGCAAATTTGACTAATCAGTTTAATAGAATGGATAAAAGTCTATAAACTAAGTTATTATTCAGTAACCTTTACCGAGAGGCTCTTGATGAAAGTGAAAGAGGAGAGTGAAAAAGTTGACTTAAAGCTCAGCATTCAAAAAATTAACATCATGCATCCGGTCCCATCGCTTCATGGCAAATAGACGGGGAAACAATGGAAACTGTGACAGACTTTTATTTTCTTGGGCTCAAAAATCACTGCAGCTGGTGATTGCAGCCATGAAATTAAAAGATGCTTGCTCCTTGGAAGAAAAGCTGTGACCAACCTAGAAAGTATATTAAAAAGCAGAGACATTTCTTTGCTGACAAAAGTCCATATAGTAAAAGCTATGGTTTTTCCAGTAGTCATGTATGGATGTGAGAGTTGGACTATAAAGAAAGCTGAGCACTGAAGAATTGATGCTTTTGAACTGTGGTGTTGGAGAAGACTCTTGAGAGTCCCTTGAACTACAAGGAGATCAAGCTGGTCCATCCTAAAGGAGATCAGTCCAAATGTTTATTGGAAGGACTGATGCTGAAGCTGAAACTCCAACACTTTAGCCACCTGATGCGAAGATTTGACTCATTGGAAAAGAGTCCTGATGCTGGGAAAGATTGAAGGTGGAAGCAGAAGGGGACGAAAGAGGATGAGATGGTTGGATGGCATCACCAACTCGATGGACATGAGTTAGAACAAGCTCTGGGAGTTGGTGATGGACAGGGAGGCCTGGCATGCTGCTGTCCATGGGGCTGCAATTTTGGACGTGACTGAGTGACTGAACTGAACTGAATCTTTGTCAGTCTTGGTGTAAGATTGATAAAGATTTAAGTGCCACATATTATTCACTTCCAGGAATGGTTTTTAATATGAGGAATTACGGAAAGTCTATAATCCAAATTTTATGTCAGTTTTATAACTTGATTAAGGTTGGAGGTGTGTTAAGTATTATTTATGTCATGCTGTGGTTCAAATAATTCCAATCTGCTGCTGCTAAGTCACTTCAGTCGTGTCCGACTCTGTGTGACCCCATAGATGGCAGCCCACCAGGATCCCCCGTCCCTGGGATTCTCCAGGCAAGAACACTGGAGTGGGTTGCCATTTCCTTCTCCAGTACATGAAAGTGAAAAGGGAAAGTGAAGTCGCTCAGTCATGTCCGACCCTCAGCGACCCCATGGACTGCAGCCTACCAGGCTCCTCCGTCCATGGGATTTTCCAGGCAAGAGTACTGGAGTAGGGTGCCATTGCCTTCTGCCAATTCCAATCTAGGGGATAATATTTATAGTTAATTTTAACAATATACTCTTTTTCTCTTCTAGATTTAGAGTTCACCACTGTGTACTTTTTTTTTTTAATTTTATTTTTACTTTNCACAGCAATCAGAGCAGAAAAAGGAATAAAAGGAATCCAAATTGGAAAAGAAGAAGTAAAACTCTCACTGTTTGCAGATGACATGATCCTCTACATAGAAAATCCTAAAGACTCCACCAGAAAATTACTAGAGCTAATCAATGAATATAGTAAAGTTGCAGGATATAAAATCAACACTCAGAAATCCCTTGCATTCCTTTACACTGATAATGAGAAAGCAGAAAAAGAAATTAAGGAAACAATTCCATTCACCATTGCAACGAAAAGAATAAAATACTTAGGAATATACCTACCTAAAGAAACTAAAGACCTATATATCGAAAACTATAAAACACTGATAAAAGAAATCAAAGAAGACACTAATAGATGGAAAAATATTCCATGTTCATGGATTGGAAGAATCAATATAGTCAAAATGAGTATACTACCCAAAGCAATCTACAGATTTAATGCAATCCCTATCAAGCTACCAGCGGTACTTTTCACAGAACTTGAACAAATAATATCAAGATTTATATGGAAATACAAAAAACCTCGAATAGCCAAAGCAATCTTGAGAAAGAAGAATGGAACTGGAGGAATCAACTTGCCTGACTTCAGGCTCTACTACCAAGCCACAGTCATTAAGACAGTATGGTACTGGCACAAAGACAGAAATATAGATCAATGGAACAAAATAGAAAGCCCAGAGATAAATCCACTCACCTATGGACACCTCACCTCTGACAAAGGAGGGAAGAATATACAATGGAGTAAAGACAATCTCTTTAACAAGTGGTGCAGGGAAAACTGGTCAACCACTTGTAAAAGAATGAAACTAGATCCCTTTCTAACACCACACACAAAAATAAACTCAAAATGGATTAAAGATCTAAACGTAAGACCAGAAACTATAAAACTCCTAGAGGAGAACATAGGCAAAACACTTTCTGACATAAATCACAGCAGGATCCTCTATGATCCACCTCCCAGAATACTGGAAATAAAAGCAAAAATAAACAAATGGGATCTAATTAAAATTAAAAGCTTCTGCACAACAAAGGAAACTATAAGGTGAAAAGATAGCTTTCTGAATGGGAGAAAATAATAGCAAATGAAGCAACTGACAAACAACCTCAAAAATATACAAGCAACTTATGCAGCTCAACTCCAGAAAAATAAATGACCCAATCAAAAAATGGGCCACTGTGTACTTTTATAGGTACATTTATATGCATTTTTTTGTCTATCAAAGATGATTCCAACAGCTTTAATATTTTAAATGTCCTAGTAATACAAATAAAATGCCTAAATTTGAATTCATAGCCTGAATCTATTTTCAGGAATGACTTCATGCCAGTATAATTTATTTCATAATTATTTAATGACTAGATTTTCATATTATGATACTAAATCATCATACCAAAACCATGAAAAACAGACAGTGCTCTCATAGAATATGGGAATGTGACAACCACTAGAACAAGAAGAGGGGACCCTTCATCAGGACTGTAAGCAGAACACACAGAGGAAGTCAGGAAAATGGACAGTAGGTAAGAGTGCAGACTTCCCAGCGCTGTCTCTTTGACAGGTTTTTGACACTTTTAGAATACTAATGAGGTGATATTTTTTTTTCTCTCCTTAGCTATGTATACTGTTTAGATACGGCTGGGATTCCTTGACTCTTTTTTTTTTTTTTAACAATTTGAGAAGCCCCAAGTTGCATGTATCAGAGCCTCTCTTAAAGTGTAGATGTAGAAATAAATACTAAGATACAATTTTCACTGGTACAGATCTTTAATGTACTTTTTAAAGTTTACATACAGGTAATTTTCAAATTGAAATAAGTATTTGCTTGCATATTTTTCAAAGCCATGATTTCTTCTGCTTTCCTTGTAGCCATCGACTGGTAGTTTAGCCGTGTTGCTCTCTCTGCATTGGTTTACAGCGTGCTGTTCTTACACTTTCCAGCTGTATCAACTGCTGCGTTTTCAGTTCCCACTCTCACCCCATTTAAGTTGGTGAAGTCCAGAATTCTTTTCCTATGTATTTATGGGTTTAATAAATTTCATAAGAGAGTATTTCAAAACAAGTATACCAACAAAAGGTTTAAATAACTTTTGAATGTTTTGATACATTTGTGTTACTTTTCAGCAAATATTACATGATACATTATTCTTTTAGAATTCAAACCTGATTCATCAGAAATTGTTGCCTCCTAATGATCGACAAGGATCTCCAATATTATCCTTCATCGTTCTTGAACAATTTAATGCCATCCGCTTAGTACAGAGTGTCCATCAGTCTCTTGCTGCTCTCAGCAAAGTCATCAGAGGAACCACCTTATTGAGTTCAGAAGTACAAAAATTGGCAAGTGCTTTATTAAACCAAAAGGTAAGCCAATATTAAATATATGTGTTTTATTTTCATTAATGTAAATGACTCCTCCATCTTGTATACCTTTGTTAGAAGTCTTACAATTTACAGTAACAGAAAATCCAAGTTAAACTAGCTTAGTGTGAAAGTCTCTCAGTTGTGTCCGACTCTCTGACCCCATGGATTATACAGTCCATGGAATTCTCCAGGCCAGTATACTGGAGTGGGTGGCTTTTCCCTTCTCCAGGGTAAACTAGCTTAAGCCACATAGAATTAATTGGCTATTGTAACTGAAGGATCCAAGGGTAGCCGCATTAAATCAGCTTGGTGCAGCTTAGAATTGTCATTAGGGTCTGAGCTTGTGTTATTCACCTACCTCTGTAGTCATAGCGTGTGTGTCTGTGTGTATGTGTGTGTATGCATCTTCCATGCAACTTCACTTTTGGGTGGGTCGTCTACACGTGGTGGTCTCCCAGGAGTTCAAGTCCTATGTTGTCTACGTCCAAGAGAAAGAGTACCCGTTTCCTGGCAACTCAAGCAAAAATCTTGTGATTAACTTTGCTTCAAATTGAATGGCTTGTGTTTTGTGCCTAGTCCTTTACTAGTTCTGTGGGCAGCTTGTGCCGAGGTCTCACTGGCTGGGGCTTAAGCCAAATACATCTCCCAGAATCTGGGGAGAGATTCTGCTCCATCTGTAACTCATATACTACAAATAAGGGAAGGATACTTACAAATAGAAACATCATAAGCAGAGGAAAAGGAAATCAACACATCTCTTGATGAATAATTGGACCATTATAAATGACATTAAAATATATGTTATTTCATATCTCTTGGATAAAAACAAAGCATTTAGAGTATCTTATGTAGATTCACTTTAGCTAATTTGGAGAATATAAACTTTGCAGAACCTGGCCTTTCACTAGGGCTCTATAGGAATTTAGAAAGAAAAAATGTGTGTATGTTTTTTTTTTTCCTGCTGTTTACCCTCAATATAGAGAAACTGATAGTCAACCTAAAAGTCTTCTCTGTTTGAAAATAAAAGATAGACTTCCTAGAACTGCCTGTATCTCACTCCCTAACATAAAAAAGATTTTAATTCAGGCTGCTATAACAAATTAACATAGAATGGATGGCTTAAACAACAAATATTTATTTCTCACAATTCTGGAGGCTGGAAAGTTGAAGACTGAGTTACTGTTAGATCTGGCGTCTGGTGAGACCTGCTTCCTAATTTGCCAATGGCGGTCTTAGATAGACTTCCTAGAACTGCCTGTATCTCACTCCCTAACATAAAAAAGATTTTAATTCAGGCTGCTATAACAAATTAACATAGAATGGATGGCTTAAACAACAAATATTTATTTCTCACAATTCTGGAGGCTGGAAAGTTGAAGACTGAGTTACTGTTAGATCTGGCGTCTGGTGAGACCTGCTTCCTAATTTGCCAATGGCGGTCTTCTTGCTGTGTCCTCACAGGGTATAGAGGAATGAGAGAAAACGCAAACTCTCTCCTGTCTCTCCTCCTGAGGACACTAATTCCATCATGAAGTCTCCATGTACTCTTACAACTCAGTTACCTCCCCCAGACCCCACCCATGTGACCCAGTTACCTCTCCCCAACCTTAGCTTCAGGACCATGATACCAGGGTTTAGGGTTTTAACATATGTCTTTTCAGCCCATCTTAATATTCTTTATTCACATATATAAAAAGATCTATTCCAGGGGCTTTCTTGGAGATCCAGTGGTTACAACTCCCTGCTTCTGCTGCAATGGGGGCAAGTTTGATCCTAATAAGATCTTGCATGCCACAGGGTATGGCCCCAAAAATTGAACATAAGAAATCAATAAATTAAATAAATTTTAAAATCTATTTCTAAAAAACATGTAGCAACTGTATGTTCCTCTTTTCTTTACCCTGGAAAAAAGAGTCTCAGCTTTGCATTGTTTTTTTTTGTGTGTGTGTAGATTACTATCTCTATTAATTGTTTGTGGTTATCAGAGTGGTGTAGTACTGTTCTGTATGACAAATTGTAACTAATTTGTTTCCAATTTAAAGTAGATATATTATCAATCATGAAAGCTTCATGACACAGTGAAGGAACCAGTGGCAAAGTGTTCTAAGAACTTTAAAATTACATTAATTAACTCATTTAATCACCACATTAACAGTACGAGATGGTGCTATGTTAGCCCCATTTTACTGTGAGGAACCTGGGGCAGAGGAGCATTAAATAATTTAACCAGTCACACAATGAGTAATTTACACAGTCAGGATTTGAATGTAGACAGGTCTGATTGTCATAATAAATGTAAATGAATTTAAATTTATTTGTGAAAATTAAATATTCATGCGAGTGTATATCTTTAAATCCAACTACATGCTGTATATGGGTAAAATGTATGGTATAGACAGTTACAGCTGCATCAAGAGTAAGAGGAGACTAGTGATGCTGGAAGAACATGACTTGTGTAGAAGAGAACAGTAAGTCCAGTGGAACTGGTATACCACGAAGCGTAGTAAAACTAAGGTTACATCAGATTTCTGAGGTCTTTAAAGCCAAAGAAAAGAGTTTGCATTAAATGCTATAGGAAATAAGAATATTTTCATGTAAATATAATGTAATAAAAGAGCTAGGAATGTGGCTTCCAGAATAGGTCTGCCTGTTTCATTCTCTTCTGCCGTTTAATAGCTGTGTGACTTTGGACAGGTCACTTAAACCTCTTAAACTTTCTCTTGCGTCAGCTCAGAATAATAAAGGGACCTGCATCATGTGATTGTTGTGAAAGTTAATTTGTTATGGATAAAGTGCTTGAGGATTCTATGTCATATTAATGAAAAGTATGAAAGGTAATGACAAATGTGATTTCTTGTTTTGTTTCTGCTGTTAACCATTTGGGTAATCTTTGACATACGCATTTGAAAAAAATGGATAAATTATTTTTATGACTGTAATATAATATGGTTTACAATAGATCATATTGAAAGATAGCAAAAAAAACTAAATGGTTTTGTTATATGAAACATGTTCCTTGAATAAGACCAAAGAATGATGTTTTAGGGAAGGGTTCTAGATTATTAATTGTTTATAACATTTCTTATCTTCACCTCAGCCCATTAAGCTCTGCTAAGTGTTTCTGTCCTTGATATAGGATCTGATGACTTATTTCTTAAAACTATGTTTATGTAAGATATGTGCAATCTCATTGTTAATTATTGTGTTCTACATTACACTTTGACTTAAGAAATATAGCCTCTAAAATATCACTATTTTCAAAATATTTGTATAATTTGCCTGAAAGCGAATTTGTTAAAATTCTTTCTAAGGATAAAAAATGTGCTTTGTGAAGCACATTTAAATTATATCACAGATAGTATCTTTGGAAATATTTCAGGGTGTTTGGTAAAACTCAAATAAGACAAGACTGACTTTCACTGAGATAAGATCAGTAAAATAGTTTCTGACATTTACTTTCTAATGCATTTTACCAAAAATTTGAATCTAGTACTATCCCATTTATTTCAGAATAAAAATTTAATGTTTTATTACATTTGAATGTGACAAGTTCTGAATTATGTGATATGACGTAATGTAATTTAGGAAATAGTTCAGTACTTGACATTTTCTTTACAGTCTCTGAAATGATTGGAGTAAGAATTTTCCTAGGGAGAATTATCACACTTTTTCCTTGACACATTTCTGGTGATCTACTGAAACTTTTTTGTAAAAATCACAGGAGTCACTCAACAGTACAGCAGAATTGCTAATAGATCTTGACTCTTAACAAGTTTCCAAACAACTGGGTTTTTACCTTTTATCAAATTAGTGACACTTCTGAAACTTCAAGGAAAGAGCTACACTTTAAAAAACATACACATGCACACACGCACGCGTGTGCATGCATGCACGTGCAGAGACACACACACCTACACACACACACACACAAGCTTTATTAAGCTCTCCTCGGAGTTCCTCTGCTAGACAGGTTTTTCCTTTCACCCCTTTCTCTGCCGTGGCCTTCTTTAAGCAGGGTCTCTCAAAGTAGGTTCTCCAGACAATAACATCAGTATCATCTGAGAACTTGGTAAAATTACAGATTCTCAGGCCCCACCCCAGGCTAATTGGTCATAAATTCTGAACGTGTCGCCCTGCAGTCTGTGTTCTGTCAGTCCCTTGAGAGGGCCTGCTGCATGCTGAGGTTTCAGAAACGCTGCTCTGTAGACAGTCTCATCAGAAAGGGCAGCGGCAGCTGCTGCCTCACCTTTGTGCCATCCCCATACCACTGTCACCATCTGTGCGACCTCCATTATCCATCTTCCAGTCTTTGGGGGAAGAGAAAAGATTAAATGGTTGAAGACCTCATCTTTTCTTAAAGGCCCCCCTTTTCAAATTTACCTACCTTCATACAAATAAGTTCTAAGAAAAGTCACATACAAACTATTTTACCCAATGATAATTATTCATGTTGAATAATTTGCATTTGTCCATTAGAAGAGAGTGGTAGTTTATGTTTCATGTAACACTGCCAGTTATGGAGCCCTTGTGTACCCTCATGTGATTTTCTGCCCTTATCATCTCCCTTTTATTTCTGTTAGAAAACCAAAGCTGAAAGGGGTTGCTAACCTGGTAAAGCATCAGAGCCCATACTACAGTCCTGATGTATTTCCTAGCTCAGTATTCTTTTTTTTTAATATAAATTTATTTATTTTAATTGGAGGTTAATTACTTTACAATATTGTATTGGTTT
>SJXO01008695.1:4932-53833 GCA_006408615.1 Connochaetes taurinus
CTGGAGCCTCCTACAGCTCCCAGGTTGCCTGGTGCTCCTTCCTTATATCCAAACGTGCCCCCATATCCGGGAGCACCCCCTCCACAAAAGCCATCTCGAGTATGTCCTTTAATTGAAACTGAAGGAGAATGTGGACCAACCCCAGTTCATAAGCCCTTCTCCCTCTTAGAACTAAGACAGATCAAACAAGACCTGGGAAGCCTTACAGATGACCCAGGCAAATATATAGATACATTCCAACACATCATCTTGGCCTTTGACTTGATGTGGAAGGACATCATGGTCATATTTAGTCAAACTTTCTGACCCTGAGCATACTAGGGTCTTAAAGGAAGCCTGAAGGTATGCAACGGGGCTTCACATGTCAAGTGATAAAGACTCAGTAGGGGAAACTGCAGTCCCCTCTTCAGATTCTAATTGGAATTATAATGACCCTGAGCACATCTGGGAAAGGGATCATTTTCTGATCTGTGTGAAGGCAAGACTGAAAGCAGCCCATCAAGAAGTAACCAGCTATGCCTGGGTCTCAGCAATAACTCAGGAGCACAATGAGAACCCCATTGCCTTTCTGGAAAGGCTATAAGAGACCTTTGAAAAGTTTACCAATCTGGACTTAGACTCTTACAAGGGACAGGTGATTTTAAAGGACAAATTCCTGTCCCAATGTGCATCAGACGTCAGGATAAAGTTATGACAGCTACAGTAGCAGGACCCTGATGCCTCTTTAGATGAGATGGTCCAGACAGCCACCAATGTCTTTTATAAGAGAGAACAGGAGAAGGAGACCAAGGCCCAGGAAAGGGAAAAAAGGAAAGAGATGAAGCATGCCCAGATGTTGGCTGCCCTTCAGTGAAACCCTATGGCAAACCCTGAGTCCTTGAAGGACAAGGCACGAGCCAAATGCCTATTCTGTAGACAGGTGGGGTATTGGACCAAAGAGTGTCCAAACCATGACAAGTCTAAAACGGCTTGCTATAAATGCCATCAACTGTGACATTAGGTAGCACTCTGCCCTGGGAACCCAAAAATCTCAAGGTCAAGAGTCAAGCCTTCCTTCATGATGGTTCAATAGGACTGAAGCTGCCCACTCCAGCCAGCCTGCCTGTCACAGATAACCATCACGGGGCTGGAGCCCAGGGTGCAACTGGATGTGTCAGGTAGGTCCAAGAATTTCTTGGTTTACACAGGGGCTATCTACTCTGTCCTGACCTCCTACTCCAGAGCCTTCTCCTCCCAAATCTGTACCATTTGGGGTGCTACAGGAAAAATAATTACAAAAAGATTCACCTGAGTAGTTTGTTGCTGAGATGGACAATTATTTTCCCACCAGTTTCTAGTGGTACCTGACTGTCCTCCTTCCTTATTGAGAAGAAATCTACCCCCTGCCTTCAACACCTTTCAGCTATTGCAGTCCCAATAGAAGATACTTTAAAACTCTCTTCTGAGGGCAAACTAACTATTTTTACCAGCCACCAAGTGAAACAACTCCTAAATGAGAGAGGCCATTTATGGATGTCTGATTGAAGAATCCTCAGATATCAAGTAGTAATGATGGAAAATCCAGGCCTGAGTACATCCCCTTATGAGGTTCTTAACCCAGCCACCTTCCTGCCTACCCCCAAGGGCTCTCTCCCCTTTCACTCTTGCCTAGAAACCTTGGATCACTGGACAAAACCAAGAGAGGGGTTGTCAGAAGATCCTCTGACCAATCTTGAGGAAATCTGGTACACTGATGGAAGCAGCTTTGTCTTGGATGGAAAAAGAAGAGCGGATATGCAAGTCGTCTCCAATTTTGAGACCATAGAGGCTAAGCCTCTGCCACCAAGTACTTCAGCCCAATTAGTTGAGCTCATAGCCCTGACTTGAGCTTTAGAGCTGGGAAAAGGAAAAAGAGTAGCCATTTACACTGACTACAAGTATACCTTTCTGGCGCTACATGCACATGCAGTTATTTGGAAAGAAAGATGCCTCTTCACCACCCTAGGATCCCCAATTAAATATGGTGATCAAATTCTTAGACTCTTGAACGCAGTCCATCTGCCCACTGAGGTTTCAATCTCCCACTGTAAAGAACACCAAAAAGGGAGCACGGAAGTGGCACGAGGGAACCAAGAAGCTGATCAGGCAGCTAAGAGAGCAGCATTACAGAAACGTGACCTAATAGTGGTTGCCACCTTAGCTCCACAGACTGATTTGCCAGAAACTCCTTCATATACTGAAGGTGAGACTCTTAAAGCTAAAAGTGAAGGCTTTCAAGATCATATGGGGTGGTTCCAAAAGGAAGGAGTCTTTTTTCTGCCTGGGAAACTCCAATGGAAGTTGGTTAACTCCTTACTTGCCACCACTAATTTAGGGGGAAAAGCCCTCCAAAGATTACTAGAAAGTCCTTCAGAGGAACAGGCCTCCAAATGACTATAAGGCAAGTGGTCACCTCTTGTCCCACTTGCCAGTTAAACAATTCCCAAGGAGCTCATAGACCGCAGCTGGCCCAGCCTGTCCAACAACATGGGACCTACCCAGGAGAGAACTGGCAGATGGACTTCACCCAGATTCATTTCTCAAGGGTATAAATACCTATTAGTCATGATAGATACATTCACAGGATGGATCAAAGGCTTTCCCACCCGGATTGAGAAGACTGAGGAGGTGGTAAAAACACTGCTCCATGAAATCATTCCAATATTTGATCTGCCCAGGTCATTACAAAGTGACGATGGGAAATCATTTACTTCTAAGGTCACCCAAGGGGGCTCTAAAACATTCAGTTCAGTTCAGTCACTCAGTCGTATCCGACTCTTTGCAAACCCATGAATCACAGTACGCCAGGCCTCGCTGTCCATCACCAACTCCCGGAGTTCACTCATACTCATGTCCATCGAGTCGGTGATGCCATCCAGCCATCTCATCCTCTGTCGTCACCTTCTCCTCGTACCCCCAATCCCTCCCAGCATCAGTGTCTTTTCCAGTGAGTCAAGTCTTCCCATGAGGTGGCCAGCGTACTGGAGTTTCAGCTTTAGCATCATTCCTTCCAAAGAATACCCAGGACTGATCTCCTTTAGAATGGACTGGTTGGATGTCCTTGCAGTCCAATGGACTCTCAGGAATATTCTCCAACACCACATTTCAAAGGCAGGCCCAGGGGGAGGAAAAAACATTTAAAAAGGACCCAAAGAGCTCTCTCTCTCTCGTCTCTTAGCGTCTTTTGGGTTGTCATGCCCTCACGCCTCGAGGATGTATTTTCCTTTATTTACTAAATAAAACTGATCTGTCCAAGAACTATAACATGGACTGTCCAAGAGCTGTGACGTGCTGAGGTCCCTCGCTTCAAATCTTTATTGTGATGAGACAGAACTGAGGAGATTACACTCCCCTAACAAGCTCAACTTTATTAACATAAAACCTCATAATAAAGGTCTATTTATCCCAGTTTTTATTTGTCAATGTATCAAGTATAGCTCTTAACAAAACATTACAAAGAAAAAGAATTTCAAGAGTAATATCTTTATATAATTTAAGATTCAGTCCACAAGTGGAAGGATTGCTTACTGTAGTAACATAGAAACTTGATGTGTCACTCTGGTGGCAGAAAACTGGTGAGTGAAGCATATGAGAATTCATGCAAATTCTTTTCTAATTAACTGAGTTCCCTCAGGTAAGTAGGAAGCAACATCATTAGCTTTGAGTGTGGACAGGGCATTGGAGTCTTAAGATCTTGAAATTTTGCCAAGAGGGATGATGTCAAATACTTGGAAGGATGGGAGAGCGAAAAGCAAACGGAAATGTAGGAAAACAGTCTGATGGCAGTATAGGATTCACATGAAGATCATGGTCGTCAATTTAAAATAAGAATTTATGACTTGATGGTTTTTCTGCTAGGTTGTACACTCAAATTTGCTCTACTGATAGATTTGGGGATCAATAACTTAAACAATCAATTATTTATATAAAAGCTAAGAGCTTGTCAGAGTGCATAACACCAAGTTGTTATTTTAATATATATTAAAGTCCTGCTTTAGAGAGGAAACTCTCAAAACTAAAGCCATAGTTTGCTAACAGATTCCAGAACCAATTATAAGCTAAATGAAGGATTTTCCTGTTTCCTAGCACAATTTAACTCTCTGAATATATTTAAATTGTTGACAACAAAAATGCAAGAATATGCATTTTAATATGATTTATACGTGACCAACAAATGTTTAAAAAAGAACTCAGTCAAATCATTAGGAGCTAGCTACATCATCTTTTCTGACTGATGATTTTATATATCACTTTGAAATATGTTGGCATTTTACAAAATAAAAAGGAAATTTTTTTCTTAAGTAATTCATGCTACATGGCTTTATCAAAAATATTTGACTTTTTCCTCCTTTCCTGCCATGTCCCTGCACTCTGTCTATACATCCTCACAAAATGTTGTTTTGTCAATTTAATAGTAGCAATTACATTGCAAAAAATTACTTTCTCTTCTTTAAAGCTAAGCATTTCAACTCTTGATTTTTGATAGTATTTGCAATGCTATGATTTGAAGAATGATGTGCTTAAACTCATTTACTGACCAAGCTCTATGTTGAGCTATTCTTTTTAGTTCATCATCACTGTTTACCTAAAACTGGCTGTTCAATTAACAGTGATATTTAGAAGCAGCAATTTCCTTTATGCATTTGATGTCTGTCTACTGGTATGACATCAATCACAACTAAGCAAAAGTATTTTTAAAAATCTAATGAGTTTCTAATAATTCAAGTGTCATATGCTGATACTAATTATTTTCCTTCTTAAAATGGATGCAGCTGACAATCTGATGTATGATTCTATTTAAATATGTAATAATTTATTACTTGAATTATAGTTTCAGATATCATATATAAAATATTTTAAAAGTCACATATAAAATCAGTTATTTGAGACTGCAGTAATCAAATGTTTTAAAATATTATACAAAGTAGTCTACAAGACATTTTTTAATCTAGAAAATGTAATGGCTTTATATAACAGGATATATCAGTTGAGAAAAAATAATTTTCTTAATTCACATGAAGAAAAATCTAAATCTTAACTACGTGTCAAGGGCATATAACAAATGGACCAGTAAACTGAAATTTTTTTTTCATTTGATTTCTTTAGTTAATGTTTAATTTATACTAAACATTCTTTAATTGCAAATATATACTTATACCACACACAAACACACATAGATACATAAATATTTATTTATACACCCACACATGCTCAAATAAAATAGTTTGCTCATTGATGTTTACTTGCAATACATGTAGCAGACTTTACTCAGCTATAAATGAGAGTATAAAACAACAATATTCAGATTTTAGAAATCATACCTGCTTTAAATTTATCTTAGTTGTATATCATTTTTTGATAGCTAACTGTTGCAATTTGTTTAAATATGAACACATTATTCATATTTCACATTTTGCACAAAATTTAAATTTACTTATAATGGATAATAGATCTAATGTAAGAGCTAAGTTTTAAAGTCTATACAAATTTAAGCAGAAAACATGAGAAAATCTTTTAGTTCTTGAGTTGGGCATAGAGTTCTGTAAACAAAATCAAAGAATCCATTAAAAAATAAAACAATAAATTGTACTTCCTCAAATTCAAAAGGTTTTGCATCTCTAAAGGGAAATTTGAAAAAAAAAAAAAAACAGCCTCAGAGAGGGAGAAAATATTTGCAAATAATATATCTGAAAACCAAGCAAATTAAGAAAATATTTAATATTAGCAATTAGGAGGGAAAAATTTTAAACTACAACATAAAGACAATACACACTGCTGTGGCTAAAAGTTGAAAAGACTATGATGATAGAAAATTAACAAGAATTTGAAGGAACTGTAACCCTCATGTGTGTGTGCCTGTGTGCTCAGTTGCATTGGACTCTTTGTAACCCCAGGGACTGTAGCCCACAAGATTTCTCTGTCCATGGAATTTTCACAGTAATACTGGAATGGGTATTACTCCCTTCTATATGGGATTTTTTCAACCCAGAGACTGAACCCATCTCCTGAGTTTCCTGCATTGGTAGGTGGATTCTTTACCACTGCACCATTGGGGAAGCTAGAAACCTAGTATATTGCTGTAAAATGAAACAACCTTGGAGAACAATTTCATAAATTCTCATGAAGTTTAACACACACTTAGATATCAGCAAAAAAGTCTACTCCTAGATATTACCCTCAGAAAGAAAGAAAAATGAAGCCATAGTCCAAAATAAATCTAGTACACAAATGTTCATATTAGATTTTCCTGTAAGAATCAAAACCTAAACAATCCAGATACCCATCAATAGGTACATCAATAAATAACATAGGTTATACAAATACAGCTGACTATTATACAGCAATAAATTAGAATGAACTGTGGCTACATTCAAGGACATGTGTGGATATTAAAAAAAAAAATTATATTGACTGAAAGAAACCAGCAGAAAAGAATACAGACTCTGACTATATCTATGTGAAATTTGAGCAAACGTAAATTAATCTCTAGAGAATAAGATGGAGGAATACATAGATTACAAAGGAGCACAAGAACATTTGGAGCTAAAAGTTTTGTCGTCTGAATTGGTGATGGTTTCACGAGTTTACATATATATATATATATATAAATTTAACAAATTATACACTTTATTGTACAGAGGTTATTTTCAACCTCTTTTGACAGCAAAGTAAATGGTGTAGTATGGAATTTATAATCTCTGTAGGAAAAAATGTAATATGTACAGAAATAAAATATAAAAAAAGAGCCAAATGAAGGGAGAGCAAAATGGAAGTATATTGTTGACCACATCACACTGTAGATGCTAATATAATTGATAATCAACAAATTTTTCTAATACAAAATGTCATGAACGTGTTATTCATAAATAGTAATAATTATAATTATTTTGCACTGTTTCTTTAACAAGAAAAAATTAGTTTACCTATACTGACACTGTATTTAGAGTAGGACAAACAATTGAGATTCATAATATTTAAGTAAGCATCCATAAAATAGATTGAGGAAAGGAGGATAAGAGAAATTTTATCAATAATTAAAATGTATGATGTGTGTATCTCTAGGTGTGATGAGTGCGTATGTTTGTGTGTAATCATACTTGATATGTTAAGCATTCATTCTCAGTCCTGAAACTTTTGGGGGAAAATAGCAAACATTAAATAACCTAATAATTACTTATGAGTTTATATTAATTTCCAGGAAATATTTTTATTTACTTGCATCTACATGGATTAAAGCAAATGATCTATTGTGATCTCTACTTTATTTTTATTTAATTCCCATTAAAAATATAACTATGTAATACATGAAAGAGGAGATTGAAAAAGTTGGCTTAAAGCTCAACATTTGGAAAACTAAGATCATGGCATCCGGTCCCATCACTTCATGGCAAATAGATGGGAAAACAGTGGCTGACTTTATTTTTCTGGGCTCCAAAATCACTGCAGATGGTGATTGCAGCCATGAAATTAAAAGACGTTTACTCCTTGGAAGGAAAGTTATGACCAACCTAGACAGCATATTAAAAAGCAGAGACAGTTCTATTTCCAGGAGAGGGTGGGATGATTTGGGAAAATGGCATTGAAACATGTATAATATCATATAAGAAACTAATCGCCAGTCTAGGTTTGATGCAGGATACAGGATGCTTGGGGCTGGTGCACTGGGATGACCCAGAGGGATGGTACAGGGAGGGAGGTAGTAAGGGGGTTCAGGTTGAGGAACACACGTGCACCTATGGTGGCTTCATGTTGATGTATGGCAAAACCAATACAACATTGTAGAGTAGGCTCCAATTAAAATAAATTTAATTTTAAAAAAATAAATAAATAAATAAAAAAGCAGAGACATTACTTTGCCAACAAAGGTTGGTCTAGTCAAGGCTATGGTTTTTCCAGTGGTCATGTATGGATGCGAGAGTGGACTCTAAAGAAAGCTGAACGCCAAAGAATTGATGCTTTACAACTGTGGTGTTGGAGAAGACTCTTGAGAGTCCCTTGGACTGCAAGGAGATCCAACCAATCCATCCTAAAGGAGATCAGTCCTGGGTGTTCATTGGAAGGACTGATGTTGAAGCTGAAACTCCAATACTTTGGCCACCTGATGTGAAGAGCTGACTTACTGGAAAAGACCCTGACGCTGGGAAAGATTGAGGGCAGGAGGAGAAGGGGACAAGAGAGGATGAGATGGTTGGATGGCATCACTGACTCAGTGGATATGGGTTTGGGTGAACTTCTGGGAGTTGGTGATGGACAGGGAGGCCTGTTGTGCTGCAGTTCATGGGGTTGCAAAGAGTCAGACATGACTGAGCGACTGGATTGAACTGAACTGAACTGATACATTGTTGAGTGTCAAAATGGACATATTGACTTTGCAGGCAATTAAAAACTAGCACTTATAAAAGTGTTTCAAGCAACTGCAAACCAAATTGATTTTTAAGGAAACCACTCAGAAAAATAATTACCATTTTTACGACTTCCTGATGTGCTTTTGCAAAGATACATTTCACATTACTATACATGAATGTTTATAATTTGCCCTTGTGGCTCTGCTGGTAACGAATCCGCCTAAAATGTGGGAGACCTATGTTCAATCCCTGGGTTGGAAAGACACCCTGAAGAATGGAAAGGCTGGAACTTACTTTTTTTCCCTATTTTGTTTTATACCTATTGACATACTTCACTGTAGCTTCTAACTGGTCTTGATTTTGCATAGCTGTGAAACTCATTTGAATAAGCTCATTATTTTGCTGCTATAAGAAACAAAATTTAATTAGCAATTGTTGCCCCTCCAAATTGAATTAATTAAAGATCTAATCAAGTCTCTCGGGGATAAGTAGATTGTCAGTTGGGACAAATCATCTTAAGACAAAATTTTAAAATCAACAATAAGATTAATAGCTTTTCTAATAAAACTTTGTGTTTCTAGACTCCTCTCATCTCCATAACTCCTTTCAATATTGAATACTGAATGTCAATAGGCTTATATCTGAGCAATATGTTCTATTCATACTAAATATATCTTTATCAAGTTTTACAAAAGTAAGCAAGATTTAGGTCCTAAATGGAAGAAATAATTAAAACCTACATCAGAAAATATTACGTTATAAAGTATCTGAACATGCTTATATTTCCTGAGTGTAAAATAATATCATTTAATCAATGCTATCAGTTATTGAAATGATAGTGTACAAATGTGTAATAGCTTTACTTAAATAGCATATTATTTTCTCCTCCATTCTGTTTGCAGTACTTAGTCACTCAGTTGTATCCAACTATTTGCAACCCCATGGAATGTAGCTCACCAGGATCCTCTGTCCAGGGGGATTCTCCAGGCAAAAATACTGGGGTAGGGTACCATGCCCTCCTCCAGTGGATCTTCCCAACCCAGGGATTGAACCCAGCCAGGTCTCCTGCATTGTAGGCAGATTCTTTACTAGCTGAGCTACCAGGGAAGCCACATATACATTATTTATGTATGCATATATATGACCAATAAATTGACTATTCTAGCAATAGTATTCTTTTTTTATTATTTTACTTTATTTTACTTCACAATACTGTATTGGTTTCATCATACATAAACATGAATCTGCCACAGGTGTACATGTGTTCCCCATCCTGAACCCCCCCCCTCCACCTCCCTCCCCATACCATCTCTCTGAGTTATCTCAGTGCACCAGCTCCAAGCATCCTGTATCCTGCATCGAACCTAGACTGGAGATTCGTTTCTTATATGATATTATACATGTTTCAATGCCATTCTCCCAAATCACCCCACCCTCTCCCTTTCCTACAGAGTCCAAAAGACTATTCTATACATCTGTATCTCTTTTGCTGTGTAGCATACAGGGTTATTGTTACCATCTTTTTAAATTCCATATATATGTGTTAGTATACTGTATTGGTGCTTTTCTTCCTGGATTACTTCACTCTGTATAATCGGCTCCAGTTTCATCCACCTCATTAGAACTGATTCAAATGTATTCTTTTTAATGGCTGAGTGATAATTCATTGTGTATATGTACCACAGCTTTCTTATCCATTCATCTGCTGATGGACATCTAGGTTGCTTCCATGTTCTGGCTATTATAAATAGTGCTGAGATGAACACTGGGGTACACGTGTCTCTTTCAATTCTGGTTTCCTCAGTGTGTATGCCCAGCAGTGGGATTGCTGGGTCATAAGGCAGTTCTATTGCCAGTTTTTTAAGGAATCTCCACACTGTTCGCCATAGTGGCTGTACTAGTTTGCATTCCCACCAACAGTGTAAGAGGGTTCCCTTTTCTCCACATCCTCTCCAGCATTTATTGCTCGTTGACTTTTGGATCGCAGCCATTCTGACTGGTGTGAAATGGTACCTCATTGTGGTCTTGATTTGCATTTCTCTGATAATGAGTGAGGTTGAGCATCGTTTCATGTGCTTGTTAGCCATCCGAATGTCCTCTTTGGAGAAATGCCTATTTAGTTCCTTGGCCCATTTTTTGATTGGGTCATTTATTTTTCTGGAGTTGAGCTGCATAAGTTGCTTGTATATTTTTGAGGTTAGTTGTTTGTCAGTTGCTTCATTTGCTATTATTTTCTCCCATTCAGAAAGCTGTCTTTTCACCTTACTTATAGTTTCCTTTGTTGTGCAGAAGCTTTTAATTTTAATTAGATCCCATTTGTCTATTTTTGCTTTTATTTCCAGTATTCTGGGAGGTGGATCATATAGGATCCTGCTGTGATTTATGTCAGAAAGTGTTTTGCCTATGTTCTCCTCTAGGAGTTTTATAGTTTCTGGTCTTACGTTTAGATCTTTAATCCATTTTGAGTTTATTTTTGTGTGTGGTGTTAGAAAGGGATCTAGTTTCATTCTTTTACAAGTGGTTGACCAGTTTTCCCAGCACCACTTGTTAAAGAGATTGTCTTTACTCCATTGTATATTCTTGCCTCCTTTGTCAAAGATAAGGTGTCCATAGGTGAGTGGATTTATCTCTGGGCTTTCTATTTTGTTCCATTGATCTATATTTCTGTCTTTGTGCCAGTACCATACTGTCTTAATGACTGTGGCTTGGTAGTAGAGCCTGAAGTCAGGCAAGTTGATTCCTCCAGTTCCATTCTTCTTTCTCAAGATTGCTTTGGCTATTCGAGGTTTTTTGTATTTCCATATAAATCTTGATATTATTTGTTCAAGTTCTGTGAAAAGTACCGCTGGTAGCTTGATAGGGATTGCATTAAATCTGTAGATTGCTTTGGGTAGTATACTCATTTTGACTATATTGATTCTTCCAATCCATGAACATGGAATATTTTTCCATCTATTAGTGTCTTCTTTGATTTCTTTTATCAGTGTTTTATAGTTTTCGATATATAGGTCTTTAGTTTCTTTAGGTAGGTATATTCCTAAGTATTTTATTCTTTTCGTTGCAATGGTGAATGGAATTGTTTCCTTAATTTCTTTTTCTGCTTTCTCATTATCAGTGTAAAGGAATGCAAGGGATTTCTGAGTGTTGATTTTATATCCTGCAACTTTACTATATTCATTGATTAGCTCTAGTAATTTTCTGGTGGAGTCTTTAGGATTTTCTATGTAGAGGATCATGTCATCTGCAAACAGTGAGAGTTTTACTTCTTCTTTTCCAATTTGGATTCCTTTTATTCCTTTTTCTGCTCTGATTGCTGTGGCCAAAACTTCCAGAACTATGTTGAATAGTAGTGGTGAGAGTGGGCACCCTTGTCTTGTTCCTGACTTTAGGGGAAATGCTTTCAATTTTTCACCATTGAGGATAATGTTTGCTGTGGGTTTGTCATATATAGCTTTTATTATGTTGAGGTATGTTCCTTCTATTCCTGCTTTCTGAAGAGTTTTTATCATAAATGGATGTTGAATTTTGTCAAAGGCCTTCTCTGCATCTATTGAGATAATCATATGGCTTTTATTTTTCAATTTGTTAATGTGGTGAATTACATTGATTGATTTGCGGATATTGAAGAATCCTTGCATCCCTGGGATAAAGCCCACCTGGTCATGATGTATGATCTTTTTAATGTGTTGTTGGATTCTGATTGCTAGAATTTTGTTGAGGATTTTTGCATCTATGTTCATCAGTGATATTGGCCTGTAGTTTTCTTTTTTTGTGACATCTTTGTCAGGTTTTGGTATTAGGGTGATGGTGGCCTCATAGAATGAGTTTAGAAGTTTACCTTCCTCTGCAATTTTCTGGAAGAGTTTGACTAGAATAGGTGTTAGCTCTTCTCGAAATTTTTGGTAGAATTCAGTTGTGAAGCCACCTGTACCTGGGCTTTTGTTTGCTGGAAGATTTCTGATTACAGTTTCAATTTCCGTTCTTGTGATGGATTTGTTAAGATTTTCTATTTCTTCCTGGTTCAGTTTTGGAAAGTTGTACTTTTCTAAGAATTTGTCCATTTCTTCTAGATTTTCCATTTTATTGGCTTATAATTGCTGATAGCAGTCTCTTATGATCCTTTGTATTTCTGTGTTGTCTGCTGTGATCTCTCCATTTTCATTTCTAATTTTATTGATTTGATTCTTCTCCCTTTGTTTCTTGATGAGTCTAGCTAATGGTTTGTCAATTTTGTTTATCCTCTCAAAGAACCAACTTTTTGCTTTGTTGATTTTTGCTATGGTCTCTTTTGTTTCTTTTGCATTTATTTCTGCCCTAATTTTTAAGATTTCTTTCCTTCTGCTTACTCTGGGGTTCTCTATTTCTTCCTTTTCCAGTTGTTTTAGGTGTAGAGTTAGGTTATTTATTTGACTTTTTTCTTGTTTCTTGAGGTACGCCTGTATTGCTATGAACTTTCCTCTAAGCACTGCTTTTATAGTGTCCCACAGATTCTGGGTTGTTGTGTTTTCATTTTCATTCGTTTCTGTGCATATTTTGAATTCTTTTTTGATTTCTTCTTTGATTTCTTCTGTGATTTGTTGGTTATTCAGAAGTGTGTTGTTCAGCCTCTGTATGTTGGAATTTTTAATAATTTTTCTCCTGTAATTGAGATCTAATCACTGTATTATGGTCAGAAAAGATGCTTGCAATGATTTCAATTTTTTTAAATTTTCCAAAGCTAGATTTATGGCCCACAATGTGATCTATCCTGGAGAAGGTTCTGTGAGCACTTGAGAAAAAGGTGAAATTCATTGTTTTGGGGTGAAATGTCCTATAGATATCAATTAGGTCTAACTGATCTATTGTATCATTTAAAGTTTGTGTTTCTTTGTTAATTTTCTGTTTAGTTGATCTGTCCATAGGTGTGAGTGGGGTATTAAAGTCTCCCACTATTATTGTGTTATTGTTAATTTCCCCTTTCATGCTTGTTAGATTTCAATTTTTTTAAATTTTCCAAAGCTAGATTTATGGCCCACAATGTGATCTATCCTGGAGAAGGTTCTGTGAGCACTTGAGAAAAAGGTGAAATTCATTGTTTTGGGGTGAAATGTCCTATAGATATCAATTAGGTCTAACTGATCTATTGTATCCTTTAAAGTTTGTGTTTCTTTGTTAATTTTCTGTTTAGTTGATCTATCCATAGGTGTGAGTGGGGCATTAAAATCTTCCACTATTATTGTGTTATTGTTAATTTCCCCCTTCATACTTGTTAGCATTTGTCTTACATATTGCAGTGCTCCTGTGTTGGGTGCATATATATTTATAATTGTTATATCTTCTTCTTGGATTGATCCTTTGATCATTATATAGTGTCCTTCTTTGTCTCTTTTCACCGGTTTTGTTTTAAAGTCTATTGCTGGGGTCCAGCCCCGGTGGATCCAGGGAATTCAAAGGGTGGACAGAGTCGGCGAGGAAAAAACTTATTTATTTATTAATATAAGATTAGATTAGGAAGAAATAGTGTAGTAGGAAAATTAAGTGGAGAAAGAGGGCTGAATAACTTGGATTACGCGGAAGACCAATAAAATTCCAGACAAGGAATTTGCACCATCTACATTGGGCCACCGGCGCTCGCTTGAATATCTAAGGGTGCCTCGCCTTAGGCTCCCTTTTGCGCGGGTCTTAACAGCCAGGGCAAGTAAGTAGACTTGGCGAGCCCCCGCGCCCCAGATGGGAATTCAGCCTGAAATTAAAGAGGAAAAGGAGGGAGAGGAAGAAAGAGAGAGAAAGAGACACGGGGGAAACCAGTCCAGTGACTGGCTCCGTCCTCTATTGTTCAGAAGGCTTTTATACTTTTGATAATATATGGAGATCAATGGGTAACACAAAGTTATGCAGTGTTAGCAGTCCAGACTCTTTTCAAAACCAGGCTTTTCTCTCTGCATACCTAATTGTATACAAGCCTTAGGTAATTTACATAATCTTCCAGCCAAAAAGGCCAATTAACATTTTACAGCCTTTTTTCTGATAAGGGTTTGTCAACCAGAAGACTTATTTGTGTTGATCTTCCCAAAGTCTAGTCCCATTCTCAGAAAGCACTAAATAAAGTTACAGTCTTACATAGCAAGGACACAAGAGGAGTGCAGTGATACATAACAAAGAGAAAGTAATTAACTCAAAAGTCTAGTGTTGCTAACATCAAAACTACTATATATCTTTTCCCATATCCCATTTACATTGATTAACATCCTCCCAGGTGCCTAAAAGATAAAAAATATGAAGGCCTGGCAGCAGTCATTGAGTCAACAGTGAAAACCCTTTACCAATATAAGTTTTAACTCTTAGAAAGGCTCTGTATCTTTAAAATGCTTTTAAGCTTTGTGCCTCTCATGGTTGGGGGGCTTTAAGCAATTCACAAGCTTGTAAGAGGTCTGGGGAATCTGTTAGGCAAGCTAGAGAGCTATCAGAGGGGGTTTAACTGAAACATCCTTTTCAAATGCAGAAGACTAAAGCCCTGAGTTGACTTTTTTCCAGAGAATATCAGAAAAGTGGAAAAGCAGAGTACAAAAGCCAGCAGATTTTTGTTTTTTTGTTGGGGTACATGCTCAGGAAATCCCAGGGGGACCCCTGAAGTCTGATCACGACCTTGTGTATGTCAGCTTCCTTCCTCATGACCTTGTCATGGGTGGGATTCCTCACGCTGGCTCCCGGCACTCTATTTTATCTGATATGGGTATTGTTACTCCTGCTTTCTTTTGGTCTCTATTTGCGTGGAATACCTTTTTCCAGCCCTTCATTTCAGTCTGTATGTGTCCCTTGTTTTGAGGTGGGTCTGTTGTAGACAACATACATAGGGGTCTGGTTTTTGTATCCATTCAGCCAGTCTTTGTCTTTTGGTTGGGGCATTCAACCCATTTACATTTAAGGTAATTATTGATATGTATGATCCCATTGCCATTTACTTTATTGTTTGGGGTTCGAGTTTATCTACCCTTTTTGTGTTTCCTGTCTAGAGAAGATCCTTTAGCATTTGTTGGAGAGCTGACTTGGTGGTGCTGAATTCTCATAGCCTTTACTTGTCTGTAAAACTTTTGATTTCTCCTTCATATTTGAATGAGATCCTTTCTAGGTACAGTAATCTGGGCTGTAGGTTATTTTCCTTCATCACTTTAAGTGTTTCTTGCCATTCCCTCCTGGCCTGAAGAGTTTCTATTGAAAGATCAGCTGTTATCCTTATGGGAATCCCCTTGTGTGTTATTTGTTGTTTTTCCCTTGCTGCTTTTAATACTTGTTCTTTGTGTTTGATCTTTGTTAATTTGATTAATATGTGTCTTGGGGTGTTTTGCCTTGGGTTTATCCTGTTTGGGACTCTCTGGGTTTCTTAGACTTGGGTGATAATTTCCTTCCCCATTTTAGGGAAGTTTTCAACTATTATCTCCTCAAGTGTTTTCGCATGGTCTTTCTTTTTGTCTTCTTCTTCTGGGACTCCTGTGATTCAAATGTTGTGGTGTTTAACATTGTCCCAGAGGTCTCTGAGATTGTCCTCATTTCTTTTAATTCTTTTTTTTTGTCCTCTCTCTGATTCATTTATTTCTACCATTCTATCTTCTACTTTACTAATCCTATATTCTGCCTCCATTAGTTTACTATTTGTTGCCTCCAGCATGTTTTTGATCTCATTTATTGCATTATTCATTATATATTGACTCTTTTTTATTTCTTCTAGGTCCTTGTTAAACCTTTCTTGCATCTTCTCAATCTTTGTCTTCAGGCTATTTATCTGTGATTCCATTTTTATTTCAAGATTTTGGATCATTTTCACTATCATTATTTGTAATTCTTTATCAAGTAGATTCCCTATCTCTTCCTCTTTTGTTTGGTTTGGTGGGCATTTCTCCTGTTCCTTTACCTGCTGGGTCTGTCTCTTCATCTTGTTTATATTGCTGTGTTTGGGGTGTCCTTTCTGTATTCTGGCAGTTTGTGGAGTTCTTTTTATTGTGGAGTTTCCTCACTATGGGTGGGGTTGTATCAGTGGCTTGTCAAGGTTTCTTGGTTAGGGAAGCTTGTGTCCGTGTTCTGTGGGTGGAGTTGGATTTCTTTTCTCTGGAATGCAATGAACTGTTCAGTAATAAGTTAAGAGATGTCAGTGGTTTTAGAGTAACTTTGGGCAGCCTGTATATTGAAGCTCAGGGCTGTGTTTCTGTGTTGCTGGAGAATTTGTTTGGTATGTCTTGCTCTGGAACTTGTTGGCCCTTGGGTGGTGCTTGGTTTCAGTGCAGGTATGGAGGCGTTTGATGAGCTCCTATCGATTAATGTTCCCTGGAGTCAGGAGTTCTCTGATGTTCTCAGGATTTGGACTTAAGCCTCCTGCTTCTGGTTTTCAGTCTTATTTTTGCAGTAATGTCAAGACTTCTTCTTCTATACAGCACCATTGATAAAGCATCTAGGTTAAAGATGAAAATTCTCCACAGTGAGGGATACCCAGAGAGGTTCACAGAGTTACATGGAGATGAGAAGAGGGAGGAGGAAGTTAGAGGTGACCCAAATGATATGAGGTGGAATCAAAAGAGGAGAGATCAAGCTAGCCAGTAATCACTTCCTTATGTGAGCTCCACAGTCTGGACTGCTCAGAGATGTTCACAGAGTTATACAGAGAAGAGAAGAGGGAGGAAGGAGACAGAGGTGGCCAGGAGGATAAAAGGGGGGAATAAAAAGTTGAGACAGATCCAGCCAGTAATTAGTTCCCTAAGTGTTCTCCCCCATCTGGAACACACAGAGATTCACAGAGTTAGGTAGAGGGAGGGAGGAGACAAAGGTGACCTGGTGGAGAAAAAGGAGAGTTCAAAGGAGGAGAGAGCAGTCAAGCCAGTAATCTCACTCTCAAGTAAAAATGGATACTGAAGATTGGATTTTTGAAGGTACAAAATTGATAACAAATACCAAAATGCAAAGATTAAAAATCTAGAGTAGAGGTTGGATTTTCAAAAATACAATATTAAAGAAAAGAAGAAGAAAAAACAAAGTCACAAGAATTATTAAAAATATGTATATATATGAAGTTTGCTTTAAAAATAGGGTCTTTTATTGAAAAATAATAGTAGGTTATTAAAATGAAAATTAAAGAAGTAATGAGGACTTAAAATTTAAAAAAAATTAAAAAGCAGAAAAAGAAAAGAAAAAAAGAATGATTGCAAAAATAGTAAAGATATATCTAGGATTTTCTCTGGTGTTGTTGTGGGCAGTGTGGGGTCAGTTCATTTTCAGATAGTTCCTTGGTCTGGCTTATATTTCTCAAGATCTATAGGCCCCTTCCCATGTAGTTGGTACTAACAACAGGGTTTTAATCTATTACATCTGTCACTTCCAAGGCGGTTCCCTCTGTTTTAGCTTCTTCTGTTTGCTGGTCTCTTCAGTGTCTGATTTCTGCCCTGACACAAGGAGGGGCGGTGAACACTTTTTTAAGGCTCACTTGTTCAGTCGTGCTGTGGGGAGGGAGGGACGCTGCGGGGAGGGAGGGACGCTGCAAACAAATAACACTGGTGTGTTCTCACAGTGTCTCAGAAATGCTGGGCCTGTCCCCGCTTATGGCGCACACAGCTCAGGCTCTAGGTTGCTCTGCCGGGAACCACCTGAGGCTGGCCCTGGGCTGCAGGCACCTCCCAGGTTTAAACCGCTAAGGTTCAGGCACTCAGGTAGTCCTCAGAGGTGCAGACTCTGTTGGGCCTGCGTTTTGTGTCCTTCCCAGGTCCGAGTAGCTCAGGTGTTTGGCGAGCACCATTGCTGCGACTTATTGCCTCTCCTGTCCCTGCTGCTCGGTTTTCTGGGTGTAAAACTGGCACACCTTATCTGGCAGATGATGACTGTCCAGAACCTTAAGAAGTCTTAGTTAGCAAAGAAGCCTGCTTGCAGTTCGGTAGATAATGTCTCTCTGGGGCTGCGATTGCCCCCTTCCGGCTCTGACTGCTTGTCACCAGAGGGGGATGGTCTGCAGCCGGCTAATTCTGTTTTGTCCTTTGTTCTGTGCGCGGTCCTGGCGATGTCTTATGTTAGAGCTTTTCACGTGGTAGCTATCCCACAGTCTGGTTTGCTAGCCCAAGTTAGTTCGCTCTGGATACCCTTGGGGCATTCGGGCCCGATCCTTAAAAAGCAATGCAACCAGCACCTCCCTGCCCAGCCCCAACTTGCTAGTGGCAGAAGCAGGAGTCTGAGCTGCTTCTCTACTGGGGGAGTTACCACTGGGCTCGTAATCGTGGGTTTTAATTATTTAATTATTTTTCCTTCCTGTTATGTTGCCCTCTGTGCTTCCAAGGCTCACCACAGACTCGGCAGTGAGAGTGTTTCCTGGTGTTTGGAAACTTCTCTCTTTTTAAGACTCCCTTCACGGGATGAAGCTCCCTCCCTACATCTTTTGTCTCTTTTTTTGTCTATTTTTTCCTACCTCTTTTTAAAGACAATGAGCTGCTTTTCTGGTTGCCTGATGTCCTGTGTCAGCATTCAGAAGTTGTTTTGTGGAATTTACTCAGTGTTTAAATGTTCTTTTGATGAATTTGTGGGGGAGAAAGTGGTCTCCCTGTCCTATTCCTCCACCATCTTAGGATTGCACCCTATTCTAGCAATAGTATTCAATAAAATTTTTTATCTTGATTCCAGCTTGTGCTTCCTCCAGCCCAGCGTTTCTCATGATGTACTCTGCATAAAAGTTAAATAAGCAGGGTGACAATATACAGCCTTGATGTACTCCTTTTCCTATTTGGAACCAGTCTGTTCCATGTCCAGTTCTAATTGTTGCTCCCTGACCTGCATACAGGTTTCTCAAGAGGCAGGTCAGGTGGTCTGGTATTCCTCTTTCAGAATTTTCCACAGTTTATTGTGATCCACACAGTCTAAGAATTTGGCATAGTCAATAAAGCATAAATAAATGTTTTTCTGGAATTCTCTTGCTTTCCTGATGTTCCAGCAGATGCTGGCAATTTGATCTCTGGTTCCTTTGCCTTTTCTAAACCAGCTTGAACATCTGGAAGTTCACAGTTCATGTATTGCTGAATCCTACATTCTAGGAATCAGTGGACTAATATGGACTGGAATAGGTGAATTTAACTCAGATGACCATTATATCTACTACTGTGGGCAGGAATCCCTTAGAAGAAATGGAGTAGCCATCATAGTCAACAAAAGAATCTGAAATGCAGAACTCGGATGCAATCTCAAAAATGACAGAATGATCTCTGTTTCCAAGGCAAACCACTCAATATCAGGGTAATCCAAGTCTATGCCCTGACCAGTAATGATGAAGAAGCTGAGGTTGAACAGTTCTATGAAGACCTACAAGAACTTCTATAACTAACATCTCAAAAAGATATCCTTTTAATTATAGGGAACTGGGATGCAAAAGTAGGAAGTCAAGAAACACCTGGAGTAACAGGGAAATTTGGCCTTGGAGTACAGAATGAAGCAGAGCAAAGGCTAATAGAGTTCTGCCAAGAGAATGCACTAGTCATAGCAAATCCCCTCTTCCAACAACACAAGAGAAGTCTCTACACATGGACATCACCAGATGGTCGACACCAAAATCAGATTGATTATATTCTTTGCAGCCAAAGATGGAGAAGCTCTATACAGTCAGCAAAAATTAGACTGGGAGCTGACTGTGGCTCAGATCTTGAACTCCTTATTGCCAAATTCAGACTGAAGTTGAAGACAGTGGAGAAAAGCACTAGACCATTCAGGTATGACCTAAATCAAGTCCCTTATGACTATACAGTAGAAGTGAGAAATAGATCTAAGGGACTAGATCTGATAGACAGAGTGCCTGATGAACTATGGATGGAGGTTTGTGACATTGTACAGGAGACAGGAATAAGACCACCCCCAAGAAAAGAAATGCAAAAAGCAAAATGGCTGTCTGTGGAGGCCTTACAAATAGCTGTGAAAAGAAGAAAAGCAAAAAGCAAAGCAGAAAAGGAAGAATATACCCATTTGAATTCAGAGTTCCAAAGAATAGCAAGGAGAGATAAGAAAGACTTCCTCAGGGATCAATGCAAAGAAATAGAGGGAAACAATAGAATGGGAAAGACTAGAGATCTCTTCAAGAAAATTAGAGATACCAAGGGAATATTTCATGCAAAGATGGGCACAATAAAAGACAGAAATGGTAGGCACCTAACAGAAGCAGAAGATATTAAGAAGAGGTGGCAAGAATACACAGAGGAACTGTACAAAAAAGATATTCACCACCCAGATAATCACGATGGTGTGATCACTCACCTAGAGCCAGACATCCTGGAATGTGAAGTCAAGTGGGCCTTAGAAAACATCACTTCGAACAAAGCTGGTGGATGTGATGGGATACAAGTTGAGCTATTTCAAATCCTGAAAGATGATCCTGTGAACGTGCTGTACTCAATATGCCCAGCACATTTGGAAAACTCAGTAGTGGCTACAGGACTGGAAAAGGTCAGTTTTCATTCCAATCCCAAAGAAAGGCAATGCCAAAGAATGCTCAAACTACTGCACAATTCCCCTCATCTCACACGCTAGTAGAGTAATGCTCATAATTCTCCAAGCCAGGCTTCAGCAGTACGTGATCTGACTATGTATAATCATGCTACATTATTCTTTAACTGCAGGATTTAAACATAGATGTAGTTGTATGAATAAAATGCTGTGTTCTCTGATGAATCTATTACTCTAGATCTGATAACATGAAAATTTCTAACAAGCCAATATATAAAGTGATATCAGAGAATTTTGAAGCTTTGCCAGCCTTCGTACATTAAATATAATGGTTTGTACCCTTCCTTATGACTTTAAATATCTTCATTCCTTATTATATAAATATTTTTATTTATACTCAGTAAGAACTTTCTGAGAATTTTTTTTCAAATTAATATTTTAATCTGCTTTATTTTGTCTTTGATTTTTAAAATCACATGTGAACTACTTTTAAGCAAAATATAAAGTAAAATATATATATATTTATTAAAACTTTTATTTATTTTTTAAAATTTCTTAATTGGAGGATAATTACTTTACAATATTGTTCTGATTTCTGCCACACATCATGAGTCAGCTATAGGTATATATATGTCTTCTCCCTCTGGAACTTCCCACCCAGCTCCACACCTTCCACCCTATCTCACCCTTCTAGGTATGACCTCCCTGTGTCATAGAGCAAATCTCACTGGCTATCTATTTTATATATAGTAAATTATATGTTTCAATGCTACTCTCTCAATTCATCTCATCCTCTTCTCCCACTCTGTTCACAGTTCTGTTCTATATATTTGCATTTCCATTTCTGCCCTGCAAATAGGTTCATCAGTACCATCTTTCTAGATTCCTCATATAAACGTTAATATACAATATATTTTTTCTTTTGTTGACTTATTTCACTCTAAATAATAGGCTCTAGGTTAATCCACCTCCTTGGAACTTACTCAAATTCATTCCTTTTTGTGGCTGTATATGTGTACCATTGCATATGTGTACCACAACTTTATCCATTCATCTGTTAATGGGCATCTAGGTTGCTTCCATGTCCTAGTTACTATAAAGAGTGCTACAATTAACACTGGGGTACACATGTCTTTTTAAATTCTGGTTTCCTCAGGGTATATGCTCAGTGGTAGGACTTCTAAGCATATGTTAGTTTTATTCCTAGTTTCTTAAGGAATCGCTATACTGTTGTCCATAGTGGCTGTATCAATTTACATTCCCACCAATAGGGCAAGAGAGTTCCCTTTTAACCACATCCTCTTCAGCATTTATTGTTTGTAGATTTTTTGATGATGGCCATTTGGACTGGTGTGATGTGATACTTCATTGTAGTTTTGATTTACATTTCTCTAATAATGAGCAATGTTGAGCATTTTTTTCTAGTATTTATTAGCCATCTCTTTGTCTTTATGGAGAAATGTCTGTTTAGGTCTTCTGCCCATTTTTTGATTGGGTTGTCTATCTGGTATTGAGCTGCATGAGCTGCTTGTATATTTTGGATATTAATTCTTTGTTAGTCGTTTCATTTGCTA
Organism: Connochaetes taurinus; assembly: GCA_006408615.1. NCBI lineage: Eukaryota > Metazoa > Chordata > Mammalia > Artiodactyla > Bovidae > Connochaetes > Connochaetes taurinus. The sequence continues at coordinate 27,302 of SJXO01008695.1, forward strand.
TTATTTTCTCCTATTCTTAGGGCTTTTACCTTGTTTATAGTTTACTTTACTGTGTAAAAGCTTTTAAGTTTAATTAGGTCCATTTGTTTGTTTTGTTTTTATTTCCAAGATTCTAGGAGGTGGGTAATAGAGGATCTTGCTGTAAGTTACGTCAAAGAGTGTTCTACATATGTTTTCCTCTGAGTCCTGTAGTTTCTGGTCTTACATTTAAGTCTTAATTCATTTTGAGTTTATCTTTGTGTATGATGTTAGGAAGTGTCTAATTTCATTCTTTTACACTTAGCTATCAAGTTTTCCCAGCACCACTTATTGAAGAGACTGTCTTCAAAGAAATATATTTTAAAAGTTTTCTCTTAATGCCACATTTTAAATACTTAGTTTTATTTACAGGAATTTTTCTTTTGGTAAAATTCTGATGAGGGGTGAATATACATTTTATATGTACATATGAGTAAGTTTGAAAAAAAAAATGTATATGTTTGTACATGTCCTGCACTCAGATGTATACAAGCTTTAGTAAAGTTATAAAATATTTATATCTTCCAGAAATATTTCTTGCTCTTCAATGATTGTTTATGTGTATAAAAGACCCTATATATGAAATCATTAATTAACTAGAGCAAATTATTTGGACATCTTCATAGACCTATGGCTTATGGTAAGTATCAAGCCCACTGCATAACTAATCATGAAAATAGTCTATGTCTGTGGCATCATACCCCAACAGATCATAATATACTGGCAAAATACAAATGTTAATAACACCACTGTGCATCATTTTTTCCCATGTAACTGACTAAGTTGAATGAAGTTTGTCTGCATTTGTTTTCTTTGTTTAGTCACTAAGTCATGTCCAATTCTTTGTGACCCCATGGACTGCAGGGCACCATGCTTCCCTGTCCTTCACTATCTACCAGAGTTTGTTCAAACTCATGTCCACTGAGTTAGTGATGCTATCCAACAATCTCATCCTCTGTCGCCTCCTTCTCTTGTCCCCAATTTTTCCCAGCATCAGGATCTTTTTCAATGAGTCAGATCCTTGCATGAGATGGCCAAAGTATTGGGGTTTCAGCTTCAGCATCAGTCCTTCCAATTAATATTCAGGGTTGATTTCCTTTGGGATTGACTGGTTTGATCTCCTTGCAGTCCAAGGGACTCTCAAAAGTCTTCTTCAGAACCTTAATTCAAAAGCATCAATTCTTTGGCACTCAGTCTTCTTTTTGGTTCAATTCTCACATCCATACATGATTATTGGAAAAAAAATGTAGCTTTGAATATATGAACTTTTGTTGGCAAAGTAATGTCTCTACTTTTTAATATGCTGTCTATGTTTGTCATAGCTTTTCTTCCAAGGAATAAGCATCTTTTAATTTCATGGCTGCAGTCAACTTCAACAGTGATTTTGGAATCGAAGAAAATAAAATCTTTCACTGCTTCCATTTCCCCCCTTGTATTTGCCAGGAAGCAATGGAACCAGATCCTATCATCTTAGTTTTTTTGTTTGTTTGTTTGTTTAATATTAAGCTTTAAGCCAGCTTCTTCACTCTCCTCTTTCACCCTCAAGAGGCTCTTAAGTTCCTCTTCCCTTCCAGTCATAAGAGTGGTATCCTTTACATATGTAAGGTTATTGATATTTCTCTTGGCAATCTTGATTACAACTTGTGCTTCATCCAGCCTGGCATTTACCATAATGTACTCTGCACAGAAGTTAAATAAACAGGGTAACAATATATAGCCTCGATGTGCTCCTTTTCCAATTTGGAACTAGTCCATTATTCCATGTCCAGTTCTAATTGTTGCTTCTTGAACTGCCTAGAGGTCATAGCAAAGGAAATATGGGTTTAGTACTTACATGAGTAAAGCATAGGATCTTGAGACCACATACCCACAATTCATTAATTATAATTCATTAAGTTGGTCCCAGATTTATTTCTTGTATACATTTGTCTCACTTAAGTTCATTAACACAGTTATTTTCACTATTCATAAATATTGTGAAATTTTGTTCAACATTTCTTCATCTGCTAAACCCAATCATCACAAAGATCAGAGGGTCTTAACTTCTCCCAATCTTTTGGCATCTCTCCATTTTTGGTCCCTATCTTTTCTCACATGGACAGATATTTGGTTTTGGTCTAACTCATTTCTATTTAGACCTCTCTAATTTTTCCAGAGTGATCATTGTTAGCCACAGATTGAGTTCTGTCATTTTTTGAAATAAATCTTCCAATAAATTCCCATCATAATATGCAATCTTCTTGGCATGGTATATATAATCTGTCTACCACCAGACTCTGCACCATTATTTCCTACATTTTCTTATGGACTCAGCATTTGAATGATGCATGATTTCCTCAAGTGAGAGTGTATCTATACAGGCTTTTTCCTTGTAAATTTGTTTTCTATTTTCTATTTCTTTAGAAAATACCTTCAGTCCCACTATCTCTGGAGTAGTTCTGAGTGATAGTATCAGAAGAGTTTATAAGAATCACTAAAGCTAGATGTTATTTTTAAAATAAATGTTGAAAATAGAAGACTTAGGGACATCATAAAACCTATAAGAGTTTTAAGATAACTATGCCCTCAACACACATACACATTATACCTATTATTCATAGATCATGAATTTTTAGAATGTACTATTTTTACTTTATATTTCATAATTCAACTTGTGAATTCACATGATATAATTTCTATTTATTGAAATGTGTATTTAAATTTATCGTATAATTCTTCTTTCTTACATGTCATTCCAAAACAAGAGAGTTAAGACAGGGAGCTTTCTCTTCATGTTTTAAAATTTATCTATTATATTTGTTCTGATTACATGTTTATGTCCATAACTTTTTTGAACATGAAATTTTTATGATTTATCATTATGATCCTTACATAGAGATTTTCTTTGGAAAACAAGACTTTTCAAACAGACATACATTACAATTCACAGTTTAAAGAACTGAAGCTTAACCACTATATGTGCTTTCATTTGATTTAGGAAATAGACTTCCCTTTCTCATTTTGTTTCTTATGCAGTCTTTGAAGAACATTCGTAAAGAGAATTTCATATCTGTTTTATAAAAAGGGCACAGAAATTTATTAACCCAGGCATGGGCATTAGATTTAGACTACCCTTTAATCTATATGAGCTTGGAAGAGTGAACTCTTCTAAGTTACCATTAGCTATTTCTATTTCTTCTTTGGAAAAATATCACTTCAGCTTCTTTGACCATCTTTAATTGAATTACTGTTAACAACATTGTATTACATATTTGCTGGAAAAGATTGAAGGCAGGAGAAGGGGATGACAGAGGATGAGATGGTTGGATGGCATCACCAAGTCGAAGGAAATGAGTTTGAGAAAGCTCCGGGAGTTGGTGATGGACAGGGAAGGCTGGCATGTTGCAGTCCATGGGGTCACAAAGAGTCGAACATGACTGAGCGACTGAACTGAACTGATTAGATACTTGAAAGTTGCTAAGATACTAGACCTTAAATGTTTTTGTCACCAAAAAAAAAAAAAAAAAAGAGAGAGAGAGAGAAGGTGAGGAACAGAGCCCAGGAATCAGAAGCTGTTTGTTAAGAGCTGGAACCCTGGAGAGGTTCCCACTGCTAGAACTAGAGCCTGCTACAGAAAGAGGGCAAGAGAAAGCCAGTCTCTTCACCTCCTGCACTCCAGTTTCTTGCAAATGCTCTGAGTTGCAAAATTTTTTCAGAAACCATTTGGTGGGTGCTGGGGAAATATGATTCAGTTGTATCCTCTGTAATACAGATTACATCAAGAGAAAGGGTAGGGGATGGATTTGAGCAGAAACAGGCACAACATAACAGCACAGTTCTATGTTCAAAATTTCATGCAACCATTTTCTTAATGAACAGCATTTACTTTCTTTACTTTTGCTACTCTGAACAAAGCTAGATTAAATATGTTTCCAATAATTCTTGTGTGCTTTTGCTTTCAATTCTATGTTAAACTTTCAGAGATGAAGACTTTGGGGATCATAGGGTATATTTCATTTTCAAAATTTAATAGGGATAGATTTTCAAGCATCTGTCATGATTTCTATTTCCTTGAGCAAAAATGTTTACCCCTTTTCTGGCGTAGACAAAATATTATTACTTTAAACTTTATTTTTTGTTTTGTTTCAAAATAGTGTTAATGCTTTGATTTGCATTTATTTTAACTGCTTAGAAAGTTAAATGCGTTTTCATAAGTTTTAGACCTTTTAAAAGTTAATCTACTAAGAAATGCTCATTTTTCTATTGGGTTCTCAGTCTTTGTTTCATTAGTGTATGTCTGTGTTAAGTGGCTTCAGTTGTGTTCAACTCTGCAACTCCATGGACTGTAGCCCACCAGACTACTCTGTCCATGGGATTCTCCTGGCAAGAATACTGGAGGGGGTTGCCATGCCCTCCTCCAGGGGATCTTCCTGACCTAGGGATCAAACCTGCATCTCTTCTGTCTCCTGCACTGGCGGGCAGGATCTTTACCACTAGTGCCACTGGGAAGCCCATCATCAGTGTAGAGTGAGTGAGTGAAGTTGCTCAGGCATGTCTGACTCTTTGCGACCCTACGGACTGTAGCCTACCAGTTTCCTCTGTCCATGGGATTTTCCAGGAAAGAATATTGGAGCGGGTTGCCATTTCCTTCTACAGATCTTCCTGACCCAGGGATTGAACCAGGGTCTCTCTCATTGTAGGCAGACACTTAACCGTTTGAGCCACCAGGGAAGTAAGGACTCAGTTAATCCTGTATCTTGAATATGTATATTATTATTTTCCTAACATTTCTGGCCTTTTTGGTTTTGTTGACCATATCCAAATATTAACTGCATTATTAAATACATTAATTGTTTAATAGTTCTAGGTCTCTTGTCTAGAAATATTTACCCATTTTTTAGTTTAATATTAAAATTATTTAATATTTAGTTTAATATTATAAATATTAATATTTAATATTCTTAGGATTTTTATTATATAGAGTTAATTCTTCAGGACTATTTTTGTATAGTAAAAAATAGTGAATTTAGAATTCTTTAAAAATATTTTTAGAGAGTTTTGTCAGTTATTTTTAATATAATCTTTATTTCCCTTTAATTCATAACATTACCCTTTCTCATGCATTATATCTTCAAATACTTAGGTATCTATTATTGGGTATTCTTTTCTATTTGTCTATAAATCTGTTAATCTTATGGTTTTAAAACATTTATGTAAGCATAATTAACATAGCATAACATTTAATGATTGTGAATTATGCATGGAATTGTGCAGCCTTCATCACAGTACATTATTAGAATATTAATCTGTCCAAAATGAATTTGTATTTACTTATGCTGTCAAATCCCTGTTCCTAGCAACAGTCACATGGAGCTAACCTGCTTGCTGTCTATATAAATTTGACTTTTCAGGATACATCATATGTATGGAATCATATAATATATTTTGTGTGTCTAGCATTTTTCAGTTAGCTTAACAGTTTTGAGATTCATCCATTTTGCAGTTTCTTTCAATACTTAAAAAAAAACTTTAATATTGCTGAATACTATTACCATTTAAGTATAAGCCATCTTGCATTTATCCAGTCACCATTAAGTAGACATTTTGGATTATTTTAAAATATTAGTTATTATGAATATCACTTCAGTTAAATTAGCATACATCTCTTTGTGTGCACATGAGTTTTCACTTCTCATAGGTAAATTCCTAGGTTTGAAGTAACTGGATCTTAGAGTGAGTTTGTATATAACTTTTTAAGAAACTGCCAAAATATTTCCTAGAGGTGATATCATTTTATATTTCTTTCAGCATTCTCTGAGGGTTCCAGTTTCTTCACATCCTGGCCAATACTCATTATTATCTGTTTTACAATATTGCCATTCTAGAGAGAGTGAAGTGGCATCTCACTATGGTTTTAAGTTGTAATTATTTAATTACTAAAAATGCAGAGCTTCTTTGTATATGCTTATTAATGGTGGTTTAGTTGTTAAGTTATGTCCTACTCTTGCAACCCCATGGCCTGTAGTCTGCCAGGCTCCTCTGTTCATAGGATTCGCTAGGCAAGAATACTGGAGTGGGTTACCATTTCCTTTTCCAGGAGATCTTCCTGAACTAGAAATCAAACCTGGGTCTCCTGCATTGCAGGCAGATTCTTTACCAACTGAGCTACAAGGAAGCCTCAGCATGCTTATTAGTCATTCAAATTTCTAAGGTGAAATATCAATTCAAATATCTTGCAAATTGTTATCTGACCTGCTCTTTTTAGGATTTGAGTTGTATTTATTCTTTAAATGCTTTAGATACAGTCCTTTAACAGATACACGACTATCAGGTCACTGACTTGTCTTCTCATTGCTCTAACTTGTCAATTAAGGCATATATATATTTTTTAATTTAGGTGACAACAATTGATCAAAATTCCTCTTACGAGTTAAAAATTGCTCAACCCAAGTTACAAAAATTTCTTCCTATGATTTATTCTAGACTTTCTAAAGTTATAGCCTTTACATTTAGGATGATTCATTTATAGTTAATATTTATACATGGTGTGAGGTAGAGGTCTAAATTATATTTTATTAATGTGATTACTTTTTTACATATATTATGTCCAACTGAGCCACAAAATGGCTCATACCATTTGTGAAATAACTGTCTTTCCCACATTGAACTGCCTCAGTAACTTTGTCAAAAAAACAGTTGGCCATCATTTCATTTTAAGATCAAATTACAGTTTCTGCAAAAAAAATAACTCAGCTGAAATCTTAATAGGGATTGTGAGGGCTATCAATTCAGGGAAAAGTTTCATCTTAGTAATATTAAGTGTCCTCATCTTTGAATATACAATGTGTCTCTATTTTATTTATTTAGATTAGAGGTTGCAAACTGGCTTACTACCAATTTTGTTATGTGTTTTGCATATTTAGTGTCTTAAATGGTTACATACCTACATTTGTAATAGTCTCGATTTTGCTTCTTGGCTGGTTAAGTCTTTATGACTTGTTTGGTTTATATCAGGACTTCAAGAAAGTCGAAGTCTTAAATAAATCATATTTATTTCCTTAAACCTGATTTCAGTTCAGTTCAGTTCAGTCACTCAGTTGTGTCCAACTCTTTGCGACCCCATGAATCGCAGCACGCCAGGCCTCCCTGTCCATCACTAACATCCGGAATTCACTCAAACTTACGTCCATAGAGTCGGTGATGCCATCCAGTCATCTCATTCTCTGTCATCCCCTTCTCCTCCTGCCCTCAATCCCTCCCAGCATTAGAGTCTTTTCCAATGAGTCAACACTTCGCATGAGGTGACCAAAGTACTGGAGTTTTCAGCTTTAGCATCATTCCTTCCAAAGAAATCCCAGCGTTGATCTCCTTCAGAATGGACTGGTTGGATCTCCTTGCAGTCCAAGAGACTCTCAAGAGTCTTCTCCAGCACCACAGTTCAAAAGCATCAATTCATCAGCACTCAGCCTTCTTCACAGTCCAACTCTCACATCCATACAGGACCACAGGATAAAACATAGCCTTGACTATGGACCTTAGTCGGCAAAGTAATGTCTCTGCTTTTTAATATGTTATCTAGGTTGGTCGTAACTTTTCTTCCAGGGAATAAGCTTCTTTTAATTTCGTAGCTGCAGTCACCATCTGCAGTGATTTTGCAGCCCCCAAAAATAAAGTCTGACACTGTTTCCACTCTTTCCCCATCTATTTCCTATGAAGTGATGGGACCAGATGCCATGATCTTCGTTTTCTGAATGTTGAGTTTTAAGCCAACTTTTTCACTCTCCTCTTTCACTTTCATCAAGAGGCTTTTTAGTTCCTCTTCACTTTCTGCCATAAGGGTGGTGTCATCTCCATATCTGAGGTTATTGATATTTTTCCCAGCAAATAAGCTTATTTCTTCCTTTCTAATATGGATCTTTTACATTCTGTTTTTTCCTTTTCTTTTGCTTTTTGTTTTCTTTATTTAATTGCACTTAATGGGAAAATGAGTGTAATAATTAACTGAATAGAAAGAGAAAATATCTTTGCTTTATTTTTTTTTCTATTTTAGGAGAAAGCATTTCATCTTTGGTTAATATGACATTAATCTGAGGCTTTTTATAAATGGTCATTATTAGTTATCTTGAATATATTTACACATATTTCTTTGAAGTGTATATCTGCCAATTCTCAGACCTGAGTTTTTTTCAAATAGTTTCTATTAACTACTTCTTTCCTTCATATGAATCACCCTTCATTTCTTCTTTGAATTATCATATTTTGTTCAAAATTGGGCATTTTAGATAATATCTTATAGCAACTATGTATTCAGATATTCTCTTGCTTGGTTGTTGTTTGTGTGCTTGTGTTTTTTAGTAGTGATTTCCCTCATTTAATTCTGTAATGTCTTTCCTCTCTACGGTGTGCATCTGCTGATTTGTGTTGCCTTCCCTCCCTTCTTTTATTACTTCCTTCCTTCCTCCTTCCCTTCCTTCCTTTCTTATATCCATCCATCCTTTCCATTCATCTTAATTTTTAAATAAAGTTATATTATATCTGTATGCCAGTTCTATCATATCTGTAATAAGCCAATAAATGATTGTATTCAAATACTGTGAGCCAGTATGCTTTCCATCAGCTTCTGATAGATCTGTTCATAGATTAAGGAATGAATTTGGAGTTCAGGCTACTGACAAATGTGCACAAACTTTTGCTCTTTGCTAAGATACTTCTTATGCTGAACCTCTGCATGAATGGACTTCACATTCAGTCTGGGATATATGAATAGCTAGAACCCCATGCTAGGCTGAGTAATCCACACAAAGATGCCCATGTTCTCATTCCCCAGAATCTCTGAATATGTTAATGTACATGGTAAAGAGAACTTTGCAGATGTGAACAAGTTAAGAAGCTTGAAATAGGGAGATTATCTTGGATTGTCCAGGTGGATCTGATATTATCACATAGATTCCCAGAAAAGGGAGGCAGGATGATTAGAGTCAAAGAGAAGAAGGCAATGTGACAGGAGAAACAAATCAGAGTGATTCCACAGAGGCAAGGGAAGCCCAGAACATTTACAAGCTGGAAGACTTAATAAATGGACTTTCTGTGGTGCTTCCAGAAGGAATTAACATAGCAACCCTCCGACTTTAGCCTAGGAGACAGATTTTGGACTTCTAACCTGAGAACTAATAAGACAATACATTTTTACTATTTTGAGACCTATGTTTGAGACCTATATTTGTTACAGCAGAAATAGAAAACAAATACTAGGCCTTTCTGCTCTCTCCTGTCCATGGATGCAGTTTGGCATATGCACACAGCTTCTAAGATCACTAGAGATATGTAAGAGTCATCAAAGTCCACCATAGCTGCCATATGCCCTGGATACCCTAGCATATTTCTGCCTATCCTGTCAGTGTTTGCTTGCACAACCAGGTAGCAATTCCAGGATAGCTGTAATTTTTACTTTTAGTCTGGTATTTTTGATGATTCTTGGAATTTTCTGATGATTCTGGAGATTTTACACCAAAGCAAATTCTCTCTTAAGACAACAAAGCTGCTGGGTTATTAAACTTGCCCCTCCCTGGTAAAATATCCTGCTAATGGAACAGTCTCAGACTCAAATGTCATAGATTTATTCTTCTAAATGATGCTTTAGTATTTTTCTTGAATGTTTTATCAATGTTATATGACTTCGGTTGATTTTCAAAGTGTTAAAATGGTTGATCTGAAAAAAATATATCCAGCTTTATCCTTCTTAACTGGGAGAAAGTATATGCCCAGTTTCCAGCTCCCTAACTCCAGAAATCTTGCTTCTAATAACATTTGAATATTATACATATTTAATAGAATATTTTAATATTTAATAACATAAATTCAACAAAGACACAGGAGCCTAATGGGCTAAGTCCAGGGGTCACAAAGAGTCAGACACAACTGAGCAACTGAACACAAATTCAACATATTATTCATATTTATTATTAAACATTGACTTTGATAGATGTATTTATCTACATAATTTTAGATAAATTATTTTCTGACTATTAGGATGTATATATGGGCATATTTTGGTCACAGTAATTGTCCTTGTCTATTCAGGCTGTCATAACAGAATCCCATAAATTGTGGGGCTTATAAACAAAAAAGTATACAATTTTTATCATAGTTCTGTAGGCTGGGATGTCCCAGAAGCAGATTTAGTGTGTGGTGAGAGTCTACTTTTAGTTCACGTATGCCCATTTTTCACTGTAATCTCACATAATAGAGGTAGCAGGAACTACCTTACTCTCTTTTGTAAGAGTACTGACTCCATTTATGAGGGCTCTACTCTCATGACCTAGTCATTTCCCAAAGGGCAACTTAAAAATTCCATCACATTGGGAATTAGGTTTCAACATATCAATTTTAGGAGGTTTAAGTTTATAGTAATAATTCTTCAAAATGGCACATATTATATGCCTATGTAGTCAAACTCTAAAGCAGTTCTACTATATTAAAATAAATAAAATCACTTCTCTTCAAAAGTACCAAATGATTCAGCAAACAATTGCTTTACTGACTTTGCTTTCAGACAATATAATTCAAATGATTTTCCTGTATATAGATTTATTAAAGATATGGTCAGTAGATATGCTATTTAGAGAACTAAAAATCATCAAATGATAAAGTCTATAGGGATATAAATATATATTGATCATTGCAAAAGAAACTGAACTTTTAAATCTGCATATGGGTTACCGTTTGTTAGTGAAAAAGTGCACTAGACAAGATTTTAGTACCTAAGACTCTGATAACTTTAGATAAAGGTTTTATTTTTAACTTGAAATATAAGAAGAAAAATCATTTAGTAGTCAAACTGAGAGGAAGGGAGAAAAGAGTAAAACATAACATGAAGAAACATTTTGGTCATTCAGTTTTACTATAAAATTTTAGATTTGGATGCTTTTCTTGTGTATTTTTACCCTCTACCTATGTGAAAGTATTTAACCTCTTGTTTTTAAGAGTCATCCATGTAATATTAGCTTCTAAATTAATTTCCATTCCATTTTTCTTGAGGTTCAAATCAAACTGTCTAGGTCATTCACATATAGATGCCCATGGTAAGAGTCTCTGACGAAATCAACTGGAAAAAAACCTGCTGATACAGTCTGTATCATCTAGACTGCTACAACTGCTGCCTGGGCCAGTCATGGCACTGGATATAAGAAAACATACACTGTTATATCCTGGGTACAAAGTAAAAGACTCCATGTTTCAAATCCTAAGCCTATATTTATGCCAGATTGGGACTATTGCTAAAATTTAATCTATTTGTCCCCTGATGGATAAGCCCACATTACATATGGCACTGCTCTCAATCTATTCTGGGATATGGGCTATGGCAAACATTTGCTCCCTCTCAGAGCAGTGGTGCTTCGCCTCTGCTGATTTTTTTCATGTTATTTTCATGCCATTACAAACCAACTGGCAAGCTTCACATACATATGACCATTGAAACTAATATCTGTCACCTATTTGTCTTCTCAGACCACTTGCAGCTTGACATGTTAGGTCTATTACTGCAAAAGTCTCTCAACAATGGGCAAAATCCAAGACATTATATGAATGCACTACAATCCCTACTGTGGATAAGCACTTGTTATCTTGAGCATTGGTATGGCCTTCTCAAAAACCAACTCAAAGGACATCTAGCTTTTCCACTCTCAGTCAGTCAGTCAGTTCAGTCACTCAGTCATGTTCGACACTTTGCGACCTCATGAACTGCAGCACACCAGGCCTCCCTGTCCATCACCAACTGCCAGAGCCCACCCAATCTCATGTCCATTGAGTCAGTGGTATTATCTCATCCCGTCATCCCCTCCTCTTCCTGCCCTCAATCTTTCCCAGCATCAGGGTCTTTTCAAATGAATCAGCTCTTCACATAAGGTGGCCAAAGTACTGGAGTTTCAGCTTTAGCATCATTCCTTCCAAAGAAATCCCAGGGCTGCTCTCCTTCAGAATGGACTGGTTGGATCTCCTTGCAGTCCAAGGGACTCTCAAGCGTCTTCTCCAACACTATAGTTCAAAAGCATCAATTCTTTGGCGCTCAGCTTTCATCACAGTCCAACTCTCGCATCCATACATGACCACTGGAAAAACCATAGCCTTGACTAGATGGACCTTTGTTGAAAAAAAGTAATGTCTCCGTTTTTTAATGCCTTTTCCACTCTAACCTGTTTCTATTCCACATACCTTGTGCACTAAGTCACTACAGTCAGGGCTGACTCTGCAGCACTATGGACTCTAGCTCACTAGGTTTCTCTGTCTGTGGGATTCTTCTGCAAGAATGCTGGAGTGGGTCACTATTTCCTTCTTCAGGGGATCTTCTTGACTAATGGATTGAACTCAAATTTCTTATGTCTCCTGCATTGGCAGGTGGGTTGTTTACCACTAATGCCACCTGGAAAGCCATATACCTTACTAATGACATCTTATTTTCAATTAATGTGGCTGTCTGAAAAAGTGATCATCTCCTTTCAGGTACTTCTCAGGTAATGATTAGAATGAGAGACAGATATTTAAATACTTTGAAAATTTAAGAGTTTTATCCTGGACATTGCTGGCCATAATGCACTTTTCTGTCCCCTGACTTAAGTACATGACACATTGCTGGGCCAAAGGAAGCACAGAAGATTTAAATTTCATTCTGGATATGTTTTCTAAAAGTGCAGTTACAATAATTCTTCCACTTGCTGCATTTTTATAAAAAGTCTAGGTATAAATTGATGGCTGAAATTACAGATAATGCATGGGAAACATATTTTGTGGTGGTGAAAGCTGTAAAACTAAATACAAATTGAACATGATAAAGAAATAACCCTCCCTTTTGAAAATAAGAGATTCCCTTTCCTTTTCTTAGGGAATTTTTTAGTAAACATGCAATTGCAAGTTACTTCTCTGTATCTTTTAAACCTTTTTAATCTTTGCAACCCTTTTTAAAAGACAAATTAAGGCTTTACCAGCTTTCAGGCACAGGAAAGTGTTTCCCAAGGACCTAGTCACAACCTCTTTGAAGTGCAGTCATTAAGGAAGCTAGGCTTCCTATCTCCCAATTTCTATGGGAGGGTAAGAGCCTAACTTCTTTTGGTGCCTGCCTGCAAGATGCAAAACTGTCTCCTATCATAAAATATCAAAAGTTTGCTTTTCCTTTGGATAAAGTCAATTAGCTAAGATAGACAGTCACCCTAATAACGAGTACATTTAGGGTGAACTATGTATGATAAATAGTGCTATCAAGTCCTCCTACATGTGCATTCTCAAGATCAACAATAACTAGTTCCAGTAGGAGGACTTGTATCTGCATAGCTATATAAAACTAGGATTTATTTTTCTTTGAAAATATTTAGCAGATTGCCTGTGGTGTGCATCTCTGATGTTTTTATTCAATAATAAAGCTATTTTCTTTCTCTTCTACTTTTGAAGAGGCAGTTTTTTTTTCTTGGCTAGAGATTTTAATTCTTATTATACTTCCCAAACAATGGAGGTCAAAATTCTGGTACCTGGGGAGGAAAGAATGACGTCCCAGGTGGTAAGGGAATGCGACGGTGACATTTATAATCTTGTCTGGAACACTTGTTGGAACCTTTCTCACAAAGGAAAACAGTGATGTCTCTCTCTCAAACCATTAAAGCATCTTAAATTTAATAGAGAGCTGGTCAGTGATTCTTTCTAGATGGCTTTAACAATGATTTAATCACCATTTCTCTTAACTTCACCTAGAGGTATATTGAAAATGCAGCAAAAGTGTTAAATACTGCTCCTCTTACACACAGCACTTGTGAACAGCATCAAACACTTTCCCTATCCTCACTTACTAGCTGTTTCTCAGTCACTTTGTAGGATGGACAAATACCCGGTGGCTGGTGGCATGGACTAATAAGGCAGATTTGATTGACTGCAATCAACAGTTTTAAATACAAGAACCAGACTCAATAGTTTGAAGTAAATTAAGAGTTCTAAGACTCACCATCTGGCTTGGAGGTCACACTGGATACATTGACATAATATGCCCTCAAACAGATGTCTCACTGGGGGCCCTCATGAGTTATAGATAACAATATCTTTCCAATGGCCCTGTATGTGTCGATGGGGCTTTACATTATATGTTGAAGCCAAGCATTAACTTCTCTTCAAAACACTGGGATTTAAAAACTAAGTTTGATCATAAGAGGCTTTCATTATTTAACAAATCCAATGTAATGCAATCCATGTAATTCTTACATGGTTATGGCATTAACTCTCATATCAGGCCACTTGATGTGTGGGGACATTATGAAGAGATAATTCATGTGTTTTTATGTCCACCCTGGAGGCAGTATTCCCTTAAACAAGAAAAGACAGTCAGTCTTTCTCTGCCTTTAGTTGAAATCACAGATGGCAGAAGTTCAGCACTATGTTCATGCATGCTCAGTCGCTAAGTAGTGTCTGACTCTTTTGTGACCCCATGGACTGTAGTCCATCAGGATCCTCTGTCCATGGGATTTTCCAGGGAAGAATACTGGAGTGGAAACTCACTGGCTAGGGTTATTAGAAGGACATAATTCATCTAGATTGTTTCTTTTGTGCCAGAGTTGTATCTGACCTATTTTTCATAATCCTTCTGTACCTGAATTAATGTCTCAGGCCCAGGGGAAGAGTCAATGGAGAAACTTGAAATTGCCTGGCTTTCTAAGCTAAACCCTGATGCTTTATGGGATAGTTCAGCTGGTTGAATCTGGGACACTGTGTTGCATTGCCATGGTCAAAAATGCAAGTTGTCTTCCCCATTAGCAACCTGAAGCCAGGTTTGGAGTAGCTTTAATTAAGTGTTCTGAGTCATATTATCAAAGTGTCTGAGGCAGAGGTATACACATGAGAAAATTTGTAAGAAACCAAGATGGTACAGAAATGAAGGCAGATATTCCTCGGAGAAAATTCCCCATGGATCTCTGGTATGTCTGCCTATCCTACAAACAAAGGCACTGCTTCCCCTTTGTCCTGGATTATCTTTCCAGTACAGTTATAAAGGGCAGATTTGTTTACTGTCTGGTACACTAAATGTAAGTTTCCTTCTGGGAAGATAGGGAAATTTGTTACAGCACCTTATGAAAATTTGTGTTCATTAAGTCCAGAATTCCTCAACTGTGATGCAAGTCCAGTTCCATCTGACAACTGGGATGACTTAGCATGAATTTACATTATATACAAAATATATAATTAATATGGACCTACTATATAGTACAGGGAACTCTACTCAATACTCTGTAAAGACTTATATGGGAAAATAATCTAAAAAAGAGTGGAGATATATATATATATATATATATAAAACTAAATCACTTCACTGTCTATCTGAAACTAACACAAAATTATAAATCAATTATATTTCAATAAAAATTTAAAACATAAAAGATAAAAAATAATGAATAATAAACTTTAGCAGTAGGAGCTATAATAATAATAAAATAGTGATACTTATGGGACCAATAATTTAATTATTTCTCATGTGTTTTCACTACATGAAAAACATATTATACATCAGTAAACTATATCAAGAAATCCTGATTTTATGCTGTATTTTTAAATATGCTTTACTAGGCTTTTGGAGAAATAGTTTGAGTCATGGTAAACTTTTTGTTTCTCAAATTTTCTCTGTTTTTTACATTATAAGGAACAGTGCTTTTTTCCTCCCTAATATATAATATTGGATAGCATTTTTCATATTTATGGAAAAAAATCACTAAACTAGGAATAGAGGGAAACAGTCTTAACTTGATAAAGATTACAAAAAACCTACAGTTAACATCATGCTTAATATTGAGAAAGTCAAAGATGTCCCACTAAAATCAGGGACAAGGTAAGGATCACTACTCCTTTTCAACCACAAGGTGAAAGTCAAGAAAATAAAATAAAAGTTATAGAGATTAGTAAAGGGATAAAACAGTCTTTGTTCACAAATAACAAAATTATGTATGTATAAAATCTGAAAAAAAAAAAGAAAAACTCCTGGAACTAATATGTGATTATAACAAGATATAAGAAACAGGTTAATATACTAGCAACAGGCTTCCTTGGTGGCTCAGTGGGCAAAGAATCCAACTGCAATGCAGGAAACCACCTTCAATGCAGGAGAGCCAAGTTTGATCCCTGAGTCAGGAAGATCCCCTGGAGAAGGAATTGGTAACCCATTCTAGTATATTTCCCTGGGAAATCCCATGGGCAGAGGAACCTGGCAGGGCACCGGCCATGGGTCACAAGAGTCAGACACTTAACAACTAAACCACCTTTAGACTTAGCAACTAAATCACCACTACCACACTAGCAACAAACAAGTGCAATTTGAAATTTAAAAAGAGATAATATTTAAATTAGCATCTCCCAAAATGAAATAGTTAGGTATAAGTCTTACGTAAGTAAGACTACATAACTCTGATGAACAAAATGAAGTAAGAACTAAGTGGAGAGATATTCCATGATCAAGAATAGGAAAACAATATTGTCAAGATGGTAATTCTTCCCAAACTAATCTACAGATTTAATTTAATAAAAATTAAACAAGTTATTTTATGAGTAGTGACAAACTGACTCTAACATTTATATGGTAAAGCAAAAGACCCTGAATAGCCAACACAATATTAAAGCAGAAGAACAAATTAGGAGAATTAATGCTACCTGCCTTCTGGACTTACTATAAATCTACAATAATCAACATGTAATTATTCTGATGAAGGAACAGACAAATAGATTCATCCAACAGAATACAGATCACAGAAATAGTATCTTATAAGTAGAGTCAAATGATCTTAGACAAAAGAGCAAATGAAGTCTCTTTAACAAATGGTACTGAAACTAGACATCTAAAAAAAAAAAGAAAAATGAACCTTACACTTTTCACAAAAATCATCTCAAAACAGATCACAGACTTAAAAGTAAAACATAAAACTATAAAACTCCAGTAAGATAACATAAAAAAAAAATCTAGATGATCCTGAGGACAGCATGACATTTTAGATATAATACTGAAGACATGGTCCATGAGAAGCTGAACTTTTTTTCAATTAAAATTTATCTTATGAATGACAATATCAAAAGGATGGGAAGATAAGCCACACACTGTGAGAAAATTTTTGCAAAGGATATATTTCAGAAAATACTGTTATCTAACATACACAAAAACTCTAGAAAAACTCAACAGTAAGAAAGCAGATAATTCAATTGAAAAATGGGACAAGGATCTTAACAGACAGCTCAAGAGAAAATAAACAGATGGCAAAAAAAATGTATGAAAAGATGCTCAACATCATATGTCATTGGGGAAATGGAACTTAAAAAATTAATGAGATACAACTATACCCACTAGAATGGCCAAAATCACTGACAATACCAAATGCTGATAAGGAAATGGAATAAAGGAAACTATCATACCTTGCTGGTAGGAATGCAAAATGGCTTTCACTTTGGAAGACAATTTGATAGCCTCTTACAAAATTAAACATATCTTCCTCCATGATCCAGTTCCATGTTTGGTACTTATACAAAGCAGTTGAATACTTATGTCCACAAGGAAACTTGCACGTGGTTTATAGAACACTTACAGCAGTTACATCATAATTCCTAAAACTTAGACACAACCAAGATGTCCTTCAGTATGTGAATGGATAAATATGATATATCCAGACAATGCTGCTAAACTCAGTGCTAAAAAGAAATGGACTTTAAGTTAAAAAGACATGGAACAATCTTAAATGCATTTTACTAAGTGAAAGATGTCAATCTGAAAAACATTATGTACTATATGATTTGCAACATTTTGGAAAAAGCAAAACTATAGAGAAAATTTAAAAAAAATCAGTGGTAGGGTTGTGGTGTGCTGGGAGAGAATAGACAGAACATGGAGGATTTTTAGAGCAAGGAAAATAATCTGTTTGATATCATAATGATGGATACATGTTATTAAACATTTTTCTAAACACTTAGATTATACAACACCAAGAGAACCCTAATGTCAGCTCTGCTCTTTGGATGATCATGAACTGTCAATGTATGTTCATCAATTGTAACTCAACAATATTCTAAAATTTAAATAAAACTGATAATACTTGCCTTAACATGTATGAAGTCTATAGAATTGAAGCTGGGTTAATAATGACTTCAAAAAAGTCAAATCTAAAATCTGACCTTTGTGAAGGATCTTGAAAGATTATCTATAAATCCTTGAAATTTCCTTAGTAATAGGAGTGTCTTTGTTATATCTAGTGAACCCCTCAGACTATATCTGAAAGTTTATATTAATTAAAAACTTTTACCAGTCAATGCAGGCTGCTTTCATCAGTTCAGAAGTCAGCATGAATTAAATAATACTAAACTGTCTGTTGAAACTTCTAGCATATATAAGGATGCTGCTATAAAATTTGCACTCAAATTGTAGGATAAATTACAGTAGGTAGTTATGATCATAATTATTTAATTTAATTAGAAAGATACTTTCTTAATCTCATCAAGAACTTGTGCGATGAAAATTAGGATTTTGAAATAGCAATAAAGGAGTTAAAGATATATTAACTCTACTTTAGGAGGCACTGCAAAGTGACTTTAAATTAAACCTTTACTTGTCTTTCAATTTTGTGAGATTCAGTCAGTCAGTCCTTCAATCAGCTCAGCCACAGTTGAGTGCAGCTCTTTGTAACCCCATGGACTGCAGCATGCCAGGCCTTCCTGTCCATCACCAACTCTTGAAATTTACTCAAACTCATGTCCACTGAATCGGTGATGCCATCCAACCCGGAGAAGGCAATGGCACCCCACTCCAGTACTCTTGCCTGGAAAATCCCATGGACGAAGGAGCCTGGTAGGCTGCAGTCCATGGGGTCGCTAAGAGTCGGGCACGACTGAGCGACTTCACTTTCACTTTTCACTTTAATGCATTGGAGAAGGAAATGGCAACCCACTCCAGTACTCTTGCCTGGAGAATCCCAGGGATGGCGGAGCCTGGTGGACTGCCGTCTATGGGGTCGCAGTGAGTCGGACACGACTGAAGCGACTTAGCAGCAGGAGCAGCAGCAGCCATCCAACCATCCCATACTCTGTCGTCCCTTCTTCTCCTGCCTTCAATCTTTCCCAACATCAGGGATTTTTCAAATGAGTCAGTTCTTTATATCAGGTAGCCAAAATATTGGAGTTTCAGCTTCACCATCAGTCTTTCCAATGAATATTCAGGACTGATTTACTTTAGGATGGACTGATTGGATCTCCTTGCAGTCTAAGGGACTCGCAAGAGTCTTCTCCAACACTGCAGTTCAAAAGCATCAATTCTATGGAACTCAGCTTTCTTTATAGTCCACCTCTCACATCCATACAAGACTACTAGAAAAACCATAGTTTTGAATAGATGGATATTTGTTGGCAAAGTAATGTCTCTGTTTTTTAATATGCTGTCTAGTTTGGTCATAACTTTTCTTCCAAGGAGTAAACGTCTTTTAATTTCATGGCAGCACTCACCATCTGCAGCGATTTTGGAGCCCAGGAAAATAAAGTCTATCACTATTTCCATTGTTTCCCCATCCATTTGCCATGAAGTGATGGGACTGGATGCCATGATTTTAGTTTTCTGAATGTTGAGCTTTAAGCCCACTTTTTCAGTCTCCTCTTTCACTCTCATCAAGAGGTTCTTTAGTTCTTCTTTAGTTCACCCTTTAGATTCTTTAGTTCACCCTTCTGCCATAAGGGTGGTGTCATTTACCTATCTGAGGTTATTGATATTTCTCCTGGCAATCTTGATTCCAGTTTATGCTTCATCTAGCCCAGTGTTTCTCATGATGTACTCTGCATATGAGTTAAATAAGAAGAGTGACAGTATACAGTCTTGACATACTCCTTTCCTGATTTGGGACCAGTCTGTTGTTCCATGTCCACTTCTAACTGTTGCTCCTTGACCTGAATACAGATTGCTCAGGAGGCAGTTCAGGTAGTCTGGTATTCCCATCTCTTTAAGAATTTTCCACAGTTTGTTGTGATCCACACAGTCAAAGCCTTTGGCATAGTCAGTAAATCAGAAGTAAATGTTCTTTCTGGAACTCTCTTGCTTTTTGAATGATCCAACAGATGTTGGAAATTTGATCTCTGTTTCCTCTGCCTTTTCTAAACCCAACTTGAATATCTGGAAGTTTATGGTTCACGTACTGTTGAAATCTGGTTTGAAGAATTTTTAGTATTACTTTGCTAGCATGTGAGATGAGTGCAATTGTGTTGTAGTCTGAGCCTTCTTTGGCCTTGCCTTTCTTTGGGATTAAAATGAAAACTGACCTTTTCCAGTCCTGTGGCCACTGTTGAGTTTTCCAAATTTGCTGGCATATTGAATGCAACACGTTCACAGCATCATCTTTTAGTATTTGAAGTAGCTCAACTGGAATTCCATCATCTCCACCAGCTTTGTTCATAGTGATGCTTCCTAAGGCCCACTTGACCCTGCATTCGAGGATATTTGGCTCTAGGTGAGTGATCACACCATCATGATTATCTGGGTTGTGAAGATCTTTTTTGTGTAGTTCTGTGTATTCTTGCCACCTCTT
This sequence comes from Connochaetes taurinus, assembly GCA_006408615.1. Taxonomy (NCBI): domain Eukaryota; kingdom Metazoa; phylum Chordata; class Mammalia; order Artiodactyla; family Bovidae; genus Connochaetes; species Connochaetes taurinus. The sequence goes on from SJXO01008695.1 coordinate 47,866, forward strand.
CTTAATATCTTCTGCCTCTGTTAGATCCATGCCATTTCTACCCTTTATTGTGCCCATCTTTGCATGAAATGTTCCCTTGGTATCTCTAATCTTCTTGAAGAGATCTCTAGTCTTTCACATTTTATTGTGAGACTCCCAGAGTACTAAAAATCATGACAAACCATTCCCATCAGTCATATGTAGTAAATAGCAATAACATGGCTTCAAATGTATTTTCACACTAGTAAAAATTACACTAGTTTTGATTGTGCCTTTGTCCAGAATAGAAACATAGACAAGTAAATATTTTATATTTTTAATATGAACATGAAAACAATATTTCACTGTACCTATCCACAATGTTATTATGTTTTTACTAGAGATTCTTTTTTATATGGCAATCAATTCTTCTCACTTATGAATTTTCTCTTATTTGAGGTAATACTGTACAGTGCTTATGTTAAAGAGCTAATTTTCCTCTAATGGCTTGATCTATGTTGATTTCCTTTGTCAAAAACTCCTTTTGTAACCTTTATCTGAATCATACAAGTAGCAACTGACTACATGTTTTCTGTACAAAACTTGTTTAAAACAATATTGTGAATTTGAGACTTGCTAATGCAGTGTGGGAAGGAGAGGTTGAAATGAATTGAGAGAGTAGCATTGACATATATACAGTATGCTCTGTAACAACTTAGAGGGGTAGGATGTGGTAGGAGGTGGAAGGGGTTGGAGGATGAGAGGGAGCTTATGGGTTGGGGGTGGGGGGTAGATTCAAGAGGGAGGGATATATGTATACTTATGGCTAATTCATGTTGTTGTATGGCAGAAACCAGCACAATGTTGTAAAGCAATTATCCTCCAATTAAATTTTTTTAAGTGTTTGAAATAGTTGTCTAAGATCTTCTGCATCTTTTCTATATACTTTTCCTTATTTGTAGGAAGACTTGACTCAGATATACTAAAATTTCCTTTTAAGAAAATTGTTCATCATAAGTAAAATATAAAACCATGGTCCTCGTTTCAAAGATTTAAAGTTTTAACTTTTCTCTCATTATTTGGGTAATAGACTTTGTTGCTTGTTACTTGTATGGTGTCCTTCAAATCTTCCATAGATAATAAAATCCTTGAATTCTGTTTTCCCCTGCAGTGAATGCCTTTACTATATCCCAGAATAATTGTCCTTCCCCTCAGTGGGTCAAGAGTAGCCATTAGTTTGCAGTTTTTCCAAGCTTTTCTCTTGCTAACATCATAGGCTGCTCTGTATTGCTCTACGTTGCTAAGCTCCCATAAGTTTTTGAATAAAAACCAATATTCTTATTTCAGTTCCAAAACTGATGACTTTTTTTCCTCTTTCTAGTTTTGAACATCAACAAGTGAAAATAAATAAGCTAATTTAAATGTTTCATAGTACCATGTAGAAATGTGAGACAGTAACAAAAAATCTTATGTTAAATATATGTGTGTGTGTATGTATATATATATATACATACACACACACAATAGAATATTACTCAGTCATAAAAATGAATGAAATAACGTCATTGGCAAAAACATGGATCTAGAGATGATCATACTAAGTGAAGTAGGTCAGGCAATGGAGACAGATATCATATAATAACACTTATATTTGGAAGCTACAAATGAATGCATTTATAAAACAGACAGCTTCACTGATGTAGAAAACAAATTTAGGATTACCAAAGGGATAGCAAGGGTTGGGGGAGAAATAAATTTGGAGTTTGAGATTAACATGTATACACAAACAAAAAGGACCTACTATATGGCACAGGGAACTAAACTCAGTATCTTGTAACAACCTATAATGGAAAATAATATGAGCATATATATGTGTATATATATATATACATGTGTATATATATATACATTATATCACTTTATTGTACACTTGAAACTACACAACATTGTAAATTGACTGTACTCCATCCACAACAATAAAAGTAAAATAAGAGGAAATAAGATCATAGCACTAGTAAAATAAAATACAAAGCCTGTGTGAAAAAAAGGAAGACAAAATTCTATGATATCTCAATAAATAGAGGAAAAAGATTTGACAAAATTTAACATCCATTTGTAATAAAAACCCTCAACACTGTGGGTATGGAAAGTATTACCTAAACATAAAAAAAGCCAATGGCACTAGTGGTAAAGAGCATGACTGCCAATGCAGGAGACTCAGGATATGCAAGTTTGATCCCTGGGCCAGAAAGATCCTCTGGAGGAGGAATTTCTCCACTCTAGCATTCTCGCCTGAAGGAGTCTGATGGGCTACAGTCCATGGGGTTGCAAAGAGTTGGACATGACTGTGGTGATTTAGCATGGCACAGCACACATAACAAGCCCATGGTTATCATTATAGTCATTGGTGAGAAGCTAAGAGCTTTCCTGAAAGATTAGAAATAAGACAAGGATACTCTCTGTTGTCACTTTTATAATATTCACCATACTACTGAAAGTTGTAGTCAGAGCAACTAGTCAAAGAAAAAAATGAAAGAAAGAAAAAACAGTATGCAAATTTGAAGGGTAGAAGCAAAATTATAACTATTTGGCAATAACATGATATTATATAGAGAGAACCCTAAAGACTTCATAACAAATAAGCCTAGAATATATAATGAGGAAAAGACAGTTTCTTCAATAAATAATATTGGAAAATGTTGGATGGGCATATGCAACAGAATGAAACTGGATCACTATCTCACACAACACACTGAAATTAACTCAAAATGCATTAAAAACTTGAATATAAGACCTGAAACCATAAAACTTCTAGAGAAAAATATAAGTGGTAAGCTCCTTAATACTGATTTTCTAAAACTGACCCCAAAAGCAAAAGCACAGAAAGCAAAAATAAATAAGTGGGACTACATCAAACTAACAATTTTCTGCCCAGTACAGGAAGTAAGAAAATGAAAAGGCAATCTCCCCAGTGGGAGAAGATATTTGCAAATCCTAGAAGTAACAAGGGGTTAGTATCCTAAATATATAAAGAACTCATACAACACAACAGAGAAAAAAAATTAGTTTTTAAATGGGCAGAGGATTTTGATTGACATTTATTTCAAAAAAAAATCATACACATGGTGAACATACATGAAAAGATGCTCAACTTCACTGATCATCAGGGAAATGCAAATCCAAACCCAAAATGAAATTTCACGTCAAATCTGTCAGACTATCAAAAAGATAAGTAATAAAAAGGGAAACACAGGAAACCCTTGTGTATTGATGTTGAGAATGCAAACCGGTACAGCCACTATGGAAAACAGTATGGAGGTTTCTCAAAAATTAAAAATAGAACTACCATATTTTACACCAATTCTACTTACTACCCAAAGGATACAAAATAATATTAATATGCACCCTTGCACCCTTATATCCATTGTAGAGGCTTCCCTGGTGGCTCAGAGGTTAAAGTGTCTGCCTCCAATGCCGGTAACCCGGGTTCGATCCCTGGGTCGGGAAGATCCCCTGGCGAAGGAAATGACAACCCACTCCAGTATTCTTGCCTGGAGAATCCCATGGACAGAGGAGCTTGGTAGGCTACAGTCCACGGGGTCACAAAGTGTCGGACACGACTGAGTGACTTCACTTTCACTTTATATCCATTGTAGCATTTTTTTTTTAAATAAAAATCAAGACTTGGAAGCAACCTATCAGTGGACAAAAATATAAAGGTACAGTGCTGGCGCGCTCTCTCTCTCTCTCTGTCTCTCTCTCTCTGTCTCTGTCTCTGTCTCTCTCTCTCTCTCTCTCTCTCTCTGTCTCTCTCTCTCTCTCTCTCTCTCTATATATATATATATATATATATATCAGTTCAGTTCAGTCACTCAGTCATGTCTGACTCTTTGCGACCCCGCAGAATGCAGCAAGCCAGGCTTCCCTGTCCATCACCAACTCTCAGAGCTTGCTCAAACTCATGTCCATCGAGTATACTGGAATACTATTCAACCATAAACAGAATGAAATCTTGCTCTTTGCACTGTAACAACATGAATGAAACTTGGGGGTATTATTCTAAATGAAATGAGTAAGACTAAGAAAGACAAATACTGTTTGTTTTCATTTATATGTGGAATTAAACAAATAAAAAAAGCCAAGCTATATATAGAACCTATTGGTGGTTGCCAGAGGTGGGAGCTTGGGGGAGTGGGTGAAGGTGTCGAAATGTACAAATTTCCAGTTATAAAATAAATAAGTCATGGGGATATAATATACACCATGGCGACTAGAGTTAATAATATTTTACTTAGAAACAATAAAAAGTATATTGCTATTAAGAGCTACGTGTAAAATTTCCTGTAATTTAGTTTCACAAAATAAAAATCTTTGAAGTATACAATACATATTTCTTTGTTGCTTTATCAATATGAAAAAAAATAATATTGGCTCCTGAATAAATATTTCTCTGTGTTCCTATTTGTATTAATGACAAATGAATCTTATTCATCATTTCTCATCCACATTAAGGGCAGAGAACCCTGAAAATTCATTAGAGTTCAGTGAATGTAGATGTAGAGATATATATGCATTGAGAAGAACAGCTCAAGAAATATCCATTGCAAAAGATACAAAATATTCTACATTAAATTTAGATCTCTGTAATTATTAATAAAAAATTCTAACTTATAAAAATAATTCATCACATAGTGTGAAACACCAAAGCAAATATTAAACAATGTCAAATAAGGAATGCATGTTTTCAAATGTTTTATTTCTCATCCACATTAAGGGCAGAGAACCCTGAAAATTCATTAGAGTTCAGTGAATGTAGATGTAGAGATATATATGCATTGAGAAGAACAGCTCAAGAAATATCCATTGCAAAAGATACAAAATATTCTACATTAAATTTAGATCTCTGTAATTATTAATAAAAAATTCTAACTTATAAAAATAATTCATCACATAGTGTGAAACACCAAAGCAAATATTAAACAATGTCAAATAAGGAATGCATGTTTTCAAATGTTTTTATTATTTTCACTACAGTGCTTGTTATCTTTTCATAACTGTCTTTTCTGCATACTTAGACTACATTAAACCATTAATCTGCTGGTCTTTCTCTAGGATATGAGTCATTGCGTGTACACGTTGTCTCAAACAAGTATTCTTTCTACTCAAGTTATACATCTTAACTAGCAGAAAATTAGAGAAAGTGATTGTTTTACCCAATATGAAGATCATTTACAACTCTTCTGCTCCTCTGTCCTCTACAACTTCTGGGATTTTTTTCTACGGACTGCAAAAATCATATCTAGAAGAGATCCTAAAATGTATGGTTATTCCTCTGGTGAGAAGTGAGGAAGCAACTGAAAGTTTTTCTAATATTCCAGAATCATGTTGCTAATGGAAGACTTATGACTCCCTAGAATATACTATTTCCTTTCCTTTTTGACTCCAAAGGTGTAACATCAATAACATGAGTCCACAGGGACTGGAATTGGGTGAATATTTTACTTATAGGTGCATACTGATAACATTGCACAATGTTTTGTATCTTTAAATCCACAATAAGGATGCTGAATGTATAATAAATGATGATATTTTAAAATATTGGTTATACTAGTTTAAAAGATTGTTATAAAAGTACATTTTGATAATGTGAAGTATAATTAAACAGATTTCCATTATTTTAATAGCCCATAATATCTCAAAAACAGTTGATAAATTACTAGATTAGAAATTAGATTGAAGAAATAGGGAGATAAAATGAATTTTTAAAATTATTTCAGTTTTTAACATATAAAAATTCCTATCTTCTCAGTTTGTCCATAAAATAAAACAATATTGATTTCATATTTACTGTCAAATATGCAATATATACTTTGAAATGGAAACAGTCCCTTAGGGTAAATGATAATGAAATTCCTTCAGTTACATTTTATGATTATGACCTTTATTTCAACAATAATTTAACATTATAATTAAATTTGAAGTCATTTTCATTTCTAAAAATATATCCTTT
>SJXO01008696.1:0-56140 GCA_006408615.1 Connochaetes taurinus
GCCCCTTGGTTCAGTTACATACTCCCCATCCATATCTATTTTCTTCTTCCAAAATAAAATAAATTTAGCATGTGTGTGCGTGTGTTTGCTCAGTCATGTCCAACTCTTTGTGAGCCCATGGAGTAGCCAGGCTCGGTCCATGGAATTCGGTCCATGGAATTCTCCAGGCAAGAGTACTGGAGTGGGTTGCCATTCCCTTCTCCAGGGGTTCTGCCTCATTCAGGGACTGAACCTGGGTCTCTTGCATTGCAGGAAGATTCTTTAACATCTGAGACTGACTGTTAAATTTTCCCATTTTCATCTTTCCTTGTGGCTAGATTTTTTTTTTATAAAGCTTAGTCATTGAGTTGTGAGACTAGCAACCATTATTTCTAATATAGGTTTTATTCTTAATTGATTTCTTGCTTCCCTGGTCCCTAGTGTCTTGACTCAAAGCCAGAGTCTCCAAGCTCCAAAGTCACTCTTTGCAGTCATTGGTATGCAGAATGAAATCTCGCTTATCGTCTTTTCTATTTCTTACAATAAAAAATAACGAGGGAAACTATACAATTTACTGTATCTAATACTGCTTCATTGGAATTTGATGTATTAGTAAAAGCAAGGCTCTAAATTCAGAGATATATTAGAAGCAATCAGGAATTCAATTCTGCATTTGAAAGGTATCACTATAAAAGGTAGGCAATTTTTAGAGCTTTCCATTCATCACTGCTTATTATTCACAACTTGAGGCCTTAATCAGAGGCTCATTTTTAGTAAATACTGTGTTTGTGCTGTTTACAGATTATTTTGATATATTATCATAGTTTTTCAAAATTATATTTTCATTTAATCATTTATTCTTTATTAGATTTTTACATTATCACAGGGACTGTGAAATCAAGACCATTAAGAAATATGTTTTGATTAAAGTGAATCAAATTCTTGATAGCAGCAATGAATGAATTCAATTTGCCATTTACCCAAATATGTTTAATTAAGCTAAATTCACCACATTATTGAAAAATAAATGAGTAGCAAATTTCTAATTTCCAAAGCATTCAAATATGCATATATTTTATTTGAATCAGCTGGGTCATGGCTATGTAACACAATTAGACATTTGAGAATCATTGTGGCATGTTAAACTACAAGCAGTATTGATTAAGGAGCTATGTATTGTTTTATAAAGTAGTGATTTAGTTTAGTCTGCGAATAAGGACAAATTATCTGAATTTGGCTTTCTGGATTCAAAACATATTAGACACAGACGAAGACAGAGATAATAGGGTTGGTAGGCTTAACTTGCATCCTACAAAGATGAAACAAGGGTATGAAATGCAAGGTATTCAGCTATTTGTAGACAAGCAATTCTTGAAATTATTTGGTTTACTTATTGTTGGTAGGTAAACTTTGCATAACAGATTGCAGGAAAGCTAGCCTCAGATTGTCCATTTGGGTCAGTCATGACTCCAAATTATTGATATGTATCACTTCAATATAAATTATTATTGTTATTCTATATAAGGAGCCTGGAGAAAGAAATGGAAACCCACTTCAGTATTCTTCCCTGGGAAATCCCATGGACAGAGAAGCCTGGAGGGCTACAGTCCATGGAGTTGCAAAGAATCGGACAGGACTTAGCCTCTAAACCATTACCATCATAAAGAGCAGATGCTGATAAATACGAGATACATCTTAGGGCAGACTGAAAACTGTTTTTAATCAGTTTGCTATTTGATAAAAATTTAAGTTAAAATTGGTAAGTTTAAGTGTTAGTTTCTCAGTTGTATCCAACTCTTTGCAACTCTATGGACTGTAGCCCGGCATGCTCCTATGTCCGTGGGATTTTCCAAGCAAGAATACTGGAGTAGATTGCCATTTCCTTCTCCAGAGATAGGCACAGAGAATAAGAAACATTGAAATGTATTTTATTGCAAATTTTGATTGAACACTACCTGTATTTATACTGAGAAATACAATAAAGGCCTTTGCCTGTATAGTGTATTGTCAATGAAATATCCTTTGAGTTTTTAAAAGTAGAAATATCATATAATTTTACAATGAACTTGTCTTTGCTCTAAAAATTAATTTCTGTCATCACATTCACAGATTATAGATTATTGTCCAAGTAGATTACTAAAAACTATTTCCTGTCACTTAGGGCCCCGTTTCCCAAAACATTATAATTACTGGGAAAAATTCAATGTATTTGTTGATGTGCGAAATAAGAATAATCCTAATATTTGTAGTCAGATCATAATTAAAGAGCAGCGGATATACCTGATTAGTTGAGAACATTTGGTTTTTAGATGAGTACACAAAAGTCTCAAAAAGGCTGCTTTTATCCAAAATACCTCCCTAATGACTGGATAATGTAACAGTAGAGATTACTCTTTTTATTTTTGGAGCAGTTTCATAACTATATGAGTATGTGGTATGACTTCTGCATAGAGTCATGTTGTGCAAACCANAAATTGTCAAAAGTAATCAGACTTTTATTGTAAATAATAAAATATATTTTCTAAAAGCCTCAGATATATTTTTTAAATTATCCCAAACCCTTAATAGATTTCAAAGTACAAAATAGAAATAAAAATTTCATATGTAAAATTTAACTATTTAAACTTTTCAAGTTAAGACACAATTATATATTATTTCAAATGATAAGTCAGAAGTTGAGTGTATAAGCTGGAAACGCTGTAGTTTAAATATATACAAACATTCATCGGTATATGCTATATACAAGGCACTGTGTACTAAGCACAGAGAAGAAAATATTGATCAATACAGTGTTTTATGTATTAGAGAATGTCACCAGTTGTTAAGATGCACCATTGTTTCTTATACAACTTAGAAAGAAAAATCATGCAATCAAACTGTGATACAATACTGTAAAAAGGACCCTGCACAACTAATGAATTTCTCCTATCTCTCATTGTTATGATTTTTTTCACTTCTTCCATTGACTTTCTAATTCATATTCTTTTGCATTGCTTAACATGTGATTGGCAATCTCTCTACATGTAACTCAGTAATAAAACATAACCCAGTTTTATGTACTTGGGTACATAAAGAGTGATCTTCTTTCTTAATAAACATAAACACATGTTTTTTTCTAAGCAATATATGGAATTCTAGTTATTTTTTTGAAGATGAATGTTTGCTTCAATTGTATCATTATGCTTCTCCACTCTGATTTTTTATGCAATAATTTTTCATGATAATGCTGAAAGAGTCTAGTCTTTTTGAACACTTAAATGTCACTTCAATTTAACACATTGACTGACAACAGCACATGTCATTTAACTGAAGTGAGAGTGATGTGAAGACCTATGATCAAATTCGCACATGGTTCACATGGTTTCCAAATATAAAATAAAACTACATGCAGAATTTGTTTCCTTATCCATTTCCTTCCCAAATTCCAATATTCTTGCAACACCTGAGATAATTATAGCTCCATAAACACATACCTAAGAAAACTACTTGAAACAGAAAGTGACCACCTAAACAAATCCCCACAAAACATCAAGCATTGATTTCATCATAAAATTACATGTTCGGAGGAAAAAAAAAATCTCTGTTCTAAGCATAATAGGTACGTTTATAGAGTTGTCACGACCTATTTCAGATGCTTCTTCCTAAGCTTGCTCCAAGGTGTACTCTTTAGACAGTTAAGTGCATGCTGGTTATGACTGAGCAGCACAGAAACATCACAATGAGAACAACTGTAAAAGCCAGGTGACATACACACACGCTGACATTTGAAAGCCTTAGAAAGCATCTGAGGCAGCTTAGATGTAAGGGTCAGCATATCACAAAGAAAAAGCAATGAAGTGAGTCCAATATTTTCTGCTGCTTTTTCCTTGAGACACATGCTGGCTCTTAATTGGTATGCAGCTTAGAGGTCAAGAAAAATAGGATCAGAATGAGCACTGTCTTGTGTAGCTGGACGGATTATGGAGAGTAGAGATCTGAAGGTACCTCAGACTTCAGGGGTCAAGATGCTAGAGAAAATGGAGCCTCTGAAAGGTGAGCCTGATGTTGTGTCTTAAGCTTGGTCTTTTTTTTTTTTTTTTCTATTTTTGCTGGTCAAGAATCTACCGAACAAAGTGAAATGTGATAGCTAAGAAACTGAAAGGTAAGCAAACTTTCTGCTTTCGGCTAGAATGGGGCAGATTGCCACAGATCTGCGTGACAGTGAAAGTGAGAAAGATTTCCAGAACGGCAGTGTGAGGTGGTCAACAGACCCTCTTCTCAGTGAAATGAATGTTTAATGGGTAAAATTTACACATATATAAAGTTGGAATCCTGTAATTTCCCCTAAAAGCAGACAGAAAAGAGAGGAACATATAATCACAAAAATTGACTAAATCTCAGCAGCAGCAGTAAGAGCCAAGACATGCTCCCTCTGCCCCCCACCCCAGCTCAGCATGGCAGAGCTCTCCCCCAGGAGGACAGAGCTAAGAACTCAGGGCTTCCTCGCCCCCAGGCTCCCAGTCTAAGGCTGCATATGAGCTCCCGGAGGGCCAGGGCACCTGCCTCTTTCATCACACCCAGCTCTACGTTGCAGAAACTATTCCAGGTAGTCATAGTTTACCAAAGACAAAATTCATATCCAAAATTACAAGTGGACTGAATGTAAAAGGAATGAACTATGCACACAGAAACCATAAGAAATGAAATGGTTAAGAATCTACCTGCCAATGCTGGGGGCACAGGTTCAATCCTGGGTTTGGAAAGATCCCATATGCCACGAGGCAAAAAAGCCCTTCTGCCACAACCACTGGGACAGTGCTCTAGAGCCCCTGAGCTGCAACTACTGAGCTTGCACACAACTGTTGAAGCCCACATGCCTAGGCCCTGTGCTCTGCTATAAGAGAAGCCACCACAATGAGAAGCCCACACACCACAAGGGAAAGCAGCCCCCACTCGCGGCTAGCAGCCCCAACTAGAGAAAGCCCAAGCACGGCAATGAAGACCCGCATAGCCAAAAATAAACAAATAAATACAAAATAAAATTATAAAAAATAAAGTTGCTTGACTGTAGATATTTTATAACAATAATTGTATATTTGTTATTATATAGCAAGCAAGGTGTTATAACTATATACTTGTATTCACCTATGACTCAAAATACATGAAGCAAAACTGATAGAATTGAAAGGAGAAATAAATAATTCAACAATAAAATTTAGAGATTTCTGTACCCCATCTTCCATAATCAATAGCACAATCAGGTGTAAAGTCAATAAGGTACAGAAAACTTGGAAACACTATCAAACAACTAGACTTACTCTGTGTCTATAGAATATTTGACACAACCATAGCAGAATTCACATTCTTCTCATGCACATATGAAATGGATACCAAGAAAGACCAAATGCTAGGCCATTAAAAAGTCTTAAAGCATTTAGAAGAAGTGAAATAAAACAAGTGGTTCTCTAAACATAACAGAGTGTAATTATTTTTCTTTTGGTTTTCTAAACTCCTTTGATTGGTTTAGGTTATTAAGGTGGGGACATTGTCAGGACATTATCTCTTCAAAGTTTTATTCTATTCCATCTTTTCTCTCTTTCTGGCATTTCAATTACATTTTTATATTGTCTCAAGATCTTGGATACTCTTTTAAATGTATTCTTCCACTCGCTTTTGTTTTGTGTTATTGGGATCATTATTTTCATTTGTATCCATCATTTCCTCTATTTTGCTCAATTAGTCCACTAAAATAGTATTCATCACTGATAACTTATTTTTCAATATCAGTATTTTAATTTGACCTTTTATTCAGCTGTTTCACTGATAAGGGCTTCCCAGGTGGTACCACTGGTAAAGAACCTACCTAAGAATGCAGGAGACATAAGAGATGTAGGTTCGATCCCTAATTGGGATCCCCTAGAGTCGGAAATGGCAATCCATTCCTATATTTTTGCCTGGAGAATCCCATGGACAGAGGAGCCTGGTGTGCTCCAATCCATTGGGTCGAACACGACTGAAGCAACTTGGCACACACACTGCTAAATTTCTTTATCTATGCATATTTACTGTTTATGTTGTACAACATATTAAATATATTTATATTGTTTTAACTCTGCCTGATAATTCCAAACTCTGTTTCATCTCTGGCTCAAATTCCACTGATTCTTTCTTATTTGATACTCTGTTGTATTTTATAACTTTTTTGTAGATTTTCTAAAATTTTGTTTGAACATAAGGTTTTATAATAGGACAATAGAGACTGAAGTGAGCAACATTGATATATTATATACAATAACACTTATGCCCAGAAAATGTCATACCTTGCCTTTTGTCATGCCATTGGCATGTGTGATGAAGTCAGTTTAAATGGAACTGAGCTGGTCTGAAAGGTGTAATTTGGGAGCCAACATTTCCTCATGTGAAGTTATGGCTTGACTTGCATATCTCCTGCCTGAGCTTCAGACACAGCAGCACCTGCAACTCACCTCAGGGACATCCCTTCCAGGTACCTACCTGCCAGAGGGAACTGTGCCACCTCTTGGTACCCCACGTGGGGTGAAGATACCTGTGCAATTTCTCTCTTTGCTCCCTTCTACCACTCGGCTTCAGCAAACACTCTGTGCTTAATCTTTAGTAGTAGATTTTTTTTTACAGTGTTCCTGATGGTCTTTTATCAGCAAATAGCTTGGAATTTTATGGGTTTCTTTCAGTTGTTTCTCCAACATCAGATATTAGCTGTATCCTTGAACCTGTGGGAGACTCACTATTCCTCCCCACCTCCTCCCAAATCAAAGGCAGTTGCTGCCTCCTCCCCATTCAGGCTTGAAGTGCCTGGAAGCTCTCTCTCCTCCTGCCCCACCCTCAGACATCAGCACTCTTTCCTCAGACAGAGTCCCTTTCAGCCTCCTGCTGGGCTTCCCGTCACTCTTGAGAGCTCTCTGTAGAAGTCTGGGTAAAAACTGGAAATCCCATGGAGATCCCTGTTGTCCCTGCCTCCCAGGAATTCCATGCCCTCATGCCAGACTACCCTCAGGCTTTACACGTCTGATCTTTTTCACTGGTGTTCTCACAGATGGTGACCGTTCCTTTGGTTTCTGGCTGCTCGGCCAAGAATGACAGTGGCTTTGTGTCCTTCCTCCCCTAACAGACTTGTCACCCTTTGGATTTTAGTTAATTAGATCTCTTGCCAGCTAAGCTCTGAGATGTTTTTGTTTCCGTGGTTGTCATGCAACAGAGTTCTCTTGTGACTGTATCCTAACAAAAAGCAGTTTTATTTTAAAATGTCAATAGTCACAGCTCCTCAGAAACTATAAAACTTGGAACTATTTTAATTATGAAAAGTTTCAAATGTCAAATTTAAAATGAAGCACATTTTATTGCAAATTTTTGAAATTAAAAATAAAAGATTTTAGTTCAGATTTCTTCTGCAATATACATGACAATGCTTGCAGACCCTGACCTAAGGCACTTTGTATTAACCACTGTGCCCAATGGTAAAAGAAAATAGCTGATTATATAACCCAAGTTGGCATAATATCAAGATAGCTATGTTGTTATTCTGCTTCTAAGTTGTGTCTAACTCTGTGACCCCATGGACTGCAGAATGCCAGTTTTCCCTGTCCTCCACTATCTCCCAAAGTTTGCTCAAATTCATGTTCATTGAGCCAGTGATGGCATCCCAACCATCTCATCCTCTGCCACCCCCTTTTCCTTTTGTCTTCAATCTTTCCCAGTCTTTTCCAATGAGTTAGCTTTTTGCATCAGGTACCCAAAATATTGGAAATTCAGCATCAGTTCTTCCATTGAATGTTCAGGGTTGATTTATTTTATAACTGATTGGTTTGGTCTCCAGCTATGACTCCTCAGTAACAGATTCTAGTATTCTTCATCCCCCAGATAAACAACATTGGCCATCTGAAAAACTAATAGAACATAGGAAATGTAGCAGAAAAACAGAGTTGAAAAATATTAACTATGGTCAATTGCATAAATGAGGACTATAACAGGGGTTATTTTTTCTCTCCACCCCACCTTATAAAGAGGTTGTGTGTAGTGGTTGCTAGCTGTTCTTTGAATTACAATAATAACTGTTGTTGTTGGTTAGTCACTCAGTCATGCCCAACTCTTTTGTGATCCCATGGACAGAGGAGCCTGGTGGGCTACTGTCCGTGGGACTTCCCAAGCAAGAATCCTGGAGTGGGTTGCCATTTTCTTCTCCAGGGATCTTTCCAATACGAGGACTGAGCCCTCTTCTGAGTCTCCTGCATTGGTAGGTAGATTCTTTACTGCTGATCCACAGGGGAAGCCCTCAGATTGATGATGTAATTCAAGGGACATTTAGATGTCTCTTGGTAAAATGTTTAATGCATGTGTGTGGGGTAGGGGGTGTACACATTGAGTGCAGTACACTAGGTGGGAACAGTTGTTGCTTATTAGTGGAATTTTACATGTACATAGAGAGCTCTATAGATATTTAGTGGGAAATCAGTGTAGGACATGGCTTACTATTTTTCAGTATCCATGCTAACCTAGTGTACCTTCCCAAATTTAGAGACTGAAAAGCTCAAAACTATCATTTTCCTACTTTCTTGTGTTTGCCTCTGGAGAGGTGACACATTCCAGATTAAGAACCCCTTGTTGGATATCTAGAAGGAGTCTTTAAGAGCTTCATGGATGGAATTTGTGTCTTCTGGCGAGCAAGCCAGCATTTTGGTGGCCAGTTTCTAGGTCAGCAGCACACAGCAGCTGAGGCTGGGATCCCTGGATCATAGCATTGACCATTTGTTCTTTTCATTGTAAAAAGAAAAAAGACTTTATTTGGGGAAAGCAGTTTTATGTAAACAACAATATTTGCCGGGAGGTTCAGGGATTTCTCTTATACCTCCTGCTCCTACACATGCACAGCTTTCCTTTCCGTCAATATCACTCACCAGGATCGTATATTTTTTTTACCAAGCTTGACCCTAAATTGACACATAATCACCCAAAGGCCATAGGTTACCTTAGGACTTCCACTCTTAATGTTGTACATTTTATGGGTTTAGCCAAATCTATAATGACATATAGTTTTGGCATGCTGTGGTCCCTGGGGTCACAGAGTCAGACACAACTGGGCAACTAAACAACAACATAATGACATATAACTATCATTATAATAGTATACAGAGTATTTTCAAGGTCATAAAAGTCCTCTGTGCGCTTCCCAGGTGGCGCAGTTGTAAAGAATCCGCCTGCCAATGCAGAAGTTACAGGTTCAATCCCTGGGTAAGGAAGATCCCCTGGAATAGGAGATGGTAACCCACAGCAGTATTCTTGCCTAGAGAATACCATGGACAGAAGAGCCTGGAGGACTACAGTTCACACGGTCGTAAAGAGTTGGACATGACTGAAGCGACTGACCATGTCCTCTGCTCTGCCTATTCCTCTCCTCTGACCCCTGACAACCATTGATCTCTTTATTGTTTCCGTAGTTTTGTAACTGTTTGTGTCCGAACACATTAATTTCAGTGATGAATCTTGAGTCTCACTCCTCTGGCCATATGTTGATTTTATAAGTCTTCTACTTCCCTCCATTAATTCCATTTCCACTTTTTACACCTGGAGTGTTCTGTTCCTGCCACTTATTTATACTGATACCTGAGACAAAAGCTCAGAGAATAGAAATAATTAGAAAAAAATTAAAGTACACAGCTACTGGACCCTGAAATTTAACAAATTCCTTCCCATCTAAACTTTGATGTGGTATGAGAAGAAACAACACAAGAAACCTGTATGAGGAAATTGAATGGCATTTCATTTCAGGATTGCAGAGAACACTTAGCATGAATGTTATTGTTGTTCAGTGGATAAGCTGTGTCAAACTCTTTGTGACCTCATGGATGGTAGCATGCCAGGCTCTCCTGTCCTTCACTATCTCCTGGAGTGTGCTCAAACTCATGTCCATTAAGTAGGTGATGCCATGCAACCATCTCCTCCTCCAATGCCTCCTTTTCCTTTTGCCCTCAATTTTTGCCAGGATCACAGTCTTTCCCAATGAGTCAGCTGTTCACAGGTGGCCAAAGTACTGGAGCTTCAGCTTCAGCATCAGTCCTTCCAATGAATATCCAGGCTTGATTTCCTTTAGGATTGACTGATTTGATCTACTTGCAGTCTAAGCATGAATGGTTCTCCTGTGAATGAACTGTTTTGCAAATACTGGATTCAATCAAAAATTCTTACTGTATACTACATTCAGACACAAGAAAGTACATAAATAAAATATATTTTTTAAAATGCAATTTCTATAATAAAGTATTTCTATATTTCCTGTGTCAAAATACTATAATTATAAAATCTATCTGCCTTATTAATATCACATGTGAGTGCCTTCAGGAAGCATTTTACATAATGTGAAAATCATTCTTTTTCAATATGCCAATGTAACCTCTCAATTCTTGCAATTACAATGCTGGAAATCTAGGCCAAGAAAAAAATATTAATAAGAAAAGAATCATTGATAAGAACAGGTTTATGCATTTCAATATTTTACTTAGTTTTATTTAATTTCATAAAAGTGGAACTTATTCTTTAATACTCATAAATATATTTTTGGTTAAAAGAAAACACAAGATGACCACTCTATATCATAGAATCATTATTTTGAAGTTAATATTCTAGGTAAATAGAAAATTGTTATTTTATAGGGAATGAATATAAAAAGAGTGAAAATTGTATAAAACAAAAAATCTTACATGTTAAAGTGAGGGAAAGTATGATTTAAAATATAATGTATTTGTTTTTTTCTCATGTGAAATTTGCTAAATTGTGTTTTTTAATAATTATTGATATCTATATGTCATGAGAAAAGATATAAAACTAAATATTATAGTAAATGTGACTCAAGATATCATGGAGCGTATGGTGTAGTTGGAAGAATGGACATTATTCAGGTCTCCCCATAATTAATATAACTTTGTAAACAATCCAAAGAGTTGATATGTGCTGTGAGATTATAAACTCAGTGAGTTTTACACATTCACAAATGCCAGAGAAGACTTCAAGGGGAAAAATAAAAGCTTAAGAACATATTAAATTCATACTTGAAAAAGGTACAGGAACATTCTATACCTCTTTTTTGAAATATCATTCCGTGTTGTTTCATGTGTTTAATTTTTAGGTACAACTCATAATCTGCCATCTATTAACTTCTTGATGGTAACAGCCATTGAGACTCTATTCCTATATTGTTCACAAGGCATAGTATGGAACTTACATTGCATTTGGTCCTCTATAATAGTATTTGTTTCAACAAGTTAATTAGACTTTGCCAGAAATATTTAAATAGGTTATAAATCCTGTGAAAGCAGTTGTAGTTCACTTTATTTTCTCATGTTCCTCTTTCAACCAAGATGGCTTTTCTACATGAAGCAACATGTACCAGAAGCTCTCAGTATTATTCACAATAAAGAAAGTAGTGAATAATGCTACATGTCTCTGCATTGTTGTTTATGAAATGAGAATTATCCAACACTTAACTAAGTAGGAGTCAGGATTTAGTAAGCTCTAAGTTAGAGGTCAAAATTTTTTTGTTTAGTTGTTCAATTGTGTCCAACTCTTTGCAACCCCATGAACTGTAGCTCGCCAAGCTCCTCAGGCCATGGGATTCTCCAAGCAAGAATATTGGAGTGGGATACCATTTTTTTCTCCAGGGGATCTTCTTCTTCTTCTTTTTTTTTTAATTTTTATTTTTACTTTATTTTACTTTACAATACTGTATTGGTTTTGCCATACATTGACATGAATCCACCACGGGTGTACTTGTGTTCCCAAACATGAACCCCCTTCCCACCTCCCTCCCCATAACATCTCTCTGGGTCATTCCCATGCACCAGCCCCAAGCATCCTGTATCCTGCATCGGACATAGACTAGCAATTCATTTCTTACATGATAGTTTATATGTTTCAATGCCATTCTCCCAAATTATCGCACCCTCTTCCTCTGAGTACAAAAGTCCGCTCTAACCCAGGGATCAAACCTACATCTCCTTTATTGGCTAGTGGGTTCTTTACCACTGAACCATCAGGGAAACCCAATAAACAAATTAGTCTGTATTAAAATTCAAAGTCTGTCAAATTTTAATTTGGAGTATTTCCATAGAGTATAGCTTATGAGATATATTTTAAAATTATAAATATTGGGGGGAAAACTAAAAAACATATTTTCATTTTAGGTATACATTGCTTAATAGCAATAACAGAATATGTATATATGTATTCAATAGAAATTGTGATAAAGTGCAAAATTAATCTTATTTTTTCAGTCTTAAGCTGATGCTTCTATTTTTGTCTATATTGATGTTTATGAATAACAATAGAATAGAAATGTTTTAAAAATCTCAGTAGATGTATCAAGCATCAGATAATAGTTGAATCTGTAGGTAATAATAAACCAACAACTTGGAATATATTGTAGAACATTTTTTTTTTTTTTTGCTCCATGTGATTTATTTATTTATTTATTTTTTAAATTTTATTTTTACTTTATTTTACTTTACAATACTGTATTGGTTCTGTCACACATTGACATGAATCCACCACGGGTGCACACAAGCTCCCAATCCTGAATCTCCCTCCCCACTCCCACCCAATATCATCCCTCTGGATCATCCCCATGCACCAGCCCCAAGCATCCTGTATCCTGTATCGAACATAGACTGGCACTTCGTTTCTTACATGTTAGTATACATGTTTCAAAGCCATTCTCCCACATCATCCCACCCTCTCCCTCTCCCTCAGAGTCCAAAAGTCCGTTCTATACATTTTTGTCTCTTTTGCTGTCTTGCATACAGGGTCATCATTACCATCTTTTTAAATTCCATATATATGTGTCAGTATACTGTATTGGTGTTTTTCTTTCTGGCTTACTTCACTCTGTATAATCGGCTCCAGTTTCATCCATCTCATTAGAACTGATTCAAATGAATTTTTTTTGATGGCAGAGTAATACTCCATTGTGTATATGTACCACAGCTTTCTTATCCATTCATCTGCTGATGGACATCTAGGTTGTTTCCATGTCCTGGCTATTATAAACAGTGCTGCGATGAACATTGGGGTACACGTGTCTCTTTCAATTCTGGTTTCCTTGGTGTGTATGTCCAGCAGTGGAATTGCTGAGTCATAAGGCAGCTCTATTTGTAATTTTTTAAGGAATCTCCACACTGTTTTCCATAGTGGCTGTACTAGTTTGCATTCCCACCAACAGTGTAAGAGGGTTCCCTTTTTTCCACATCCTCTCCAGCATTTATTGCTTGTAGACTTTTGGATCGCAGCCATTCTGACTGGTGTGAAATGGTACCTCATTGTGGTCTTGATTTGCATTTCTCTGATAATGAGTGAGGTTGAGCATCTTTTCATGTGCTTGTTAGCCATCCGATGTATGTCCTCTTTGGAGAAATGCCTATTTAGTTCTTTGGCCCATTTTTTGATTGGGTCATTTATTTTTCTGGAGTTGAGCTGCATAAGTTGCTTGTATATTTTTGAGTTTAGTTGTTTGTCAGTTGCTTCATTTGCTATTATTTTCTCCCATTCAGAAAGCTGTCTTTTCACCTTATTTATAGTTTCCTTTGTTGTGCAGAAGTTTTTAATTTTAATTAGATCCCATTTGTTTATTTTTGCTTTTACTCCTAGAGGAGAACATAGGCAAAACACTTTCTGACATAAATCACAGCAGGATCCTATATGATCCACCTCCCAGAATATTGTAGAACATTTTTAACTATAAATACAAACAGAAGCTAAGAGATATGATGCTCCAAGAAGTTCGAGAAGGAAAAAATCAAGAGAAAAGGAGAAAAGCAATATTAAAGGACATGATGTTAAAAACTGCCTCAATTTTAAGGAAGTGCTGAGATAACAATAGGATGCGTGTGTGTGTGTGTGTGTGTGTGTGTGTGTGTGTGTGTGTGTGTGTGTGTGTGTGTGTGTGTGCTAAGCCACTTCAGTTATGTCCAACTCTTTCCAACCCTATGGACTGTAGCCCACCAGGCTCCTCTGTCCACGGGATTCTTCAGGCAAGGATGCTGGAATGGGTCGCCATTTCCTACTGCAGGGGATTTTTCCAACCCAGGGATGTAACTTGCTTCTCCTGTGGCTCCTGAATTGCAGGCAGAATCTTCACCACTGAGCTACTGGGGAAGCCCCAGCAATAGGATATTAGCATCTAAATCTGAACTGCATGTCTCTCCTGAGTCACCAGTAGAAAGCTGTAGTATTCTCTGTCTTTTAGTTATGTGTTAGCTATAAACTTTGGATTTTTTCCTTATCTCCTACTTAATCATTTAAGAAATTTTTTATTTTTAATTGAAGTATATCAGGTGGCACTAGTGGTAAGGAACACCCCTGCCAATGCCGGAGTTGCAAGAAACACAAGTTCCATCTGTGGGCTGGGAAGATCCCTTACAGTTAGAAATGCCAACCACTCCATTATACTTGCCTGAAAAATTCCATGGACTGAGGAGCCTGGCGGGCTACAGTCCATGAAGCAGCAGTCAGACATGACTGAGTGACAGCACCCACACACACACACACAGATGATATACAATGCTTCAGGTATACAGAAAAGTAATTCATATATATATATATATGTTTTCAGATTCTTTTGCATTATGTGTGCATGCTAAGGCACTTTAGCTGTTTCCCACTCTCTTTGACCTCATGGACTGCAGCTTACCAGACTCCCCAGTCCATGGAATTCTCCAGGCAAGAACACTGGGGTGGGTTACCATTTCATTCTGCATCTCCCACTATAGGTTATTACAAGATATTGAATATAGTTCCCATTGTATACAATGGGTGCTTGTTTATTTTATATATAGTAGTCTGCATCTGTTAATTTCAAATATATCCCTCCCCATCCTTGATCTGGGTTTTTTGTTTTGTTTTTGTGATTTGAATATGTAAGAAATTCAGAACAAAAGAAAGCAGGGCTCCTTACAGAAACTGCTCACTGTAGGGACCAGGGGAAATAGTTAATACTAGATGAGCTTGGGACAATCAGGAGTGTCGTAAAGTATTACACCTGCCTAAAAGGAGGAGGAGGAGCATGAAAAGGAAACCAACCTGAAAAGGTTTCTAATGAGCAAAGCTAGAAGAATGTGAGCAACAAAACCTAGTACAAAATTATTTGCTTATAAACCAAAGCAGAAAAATAAATAAATAAATAGTTGGTAGGGAGGATTTAGGCTTCTTTAATCTTTGCTGCCTGGAAAAGTGATGTTTCCTGGTGGCTCAGCTGGTAAAGAATCTGACTGCTATTCAGGAGACCCGGGTTCAAGCCCTGGGTCAGGAAGATCCCCCTGGAGAAGGAATGGCAACTCACTCAAGTATTCTTGCCTGGAAAATTCCAGGGACAGAGAAGACTGGTGGGCTACCATTCATAAGGTCATAAAGAGTTGGACACAGCTGAGGGACTAACACGTTCACTTTCTTTCAATATTTGTTGTCTGGAATATGTGATGCTACATGGCAAAAAGAACTTTGCAGATACAATTAAGTTTATAAAACTTAAGGAGATTATCCCCAGTTTCCCAGATGGGCCTAGTCTATTTAACTGAGCCTGTGACAGCAAAGAGATTTCTCTCCAGCTGGGTGCAGAGAGATGCAGTAGAAAAGAGGGAGGCAGTAGAGACATTCAGATCATGAGGGGGCTGACCCATCACTGCTGGCTTAGTAAGGGACTATGAGTCAGAGAATGCTGGTGGTCTCTGGAAGCAGAGAATGATGCCTGGCTGACATCCAGCAAGTAAACTTCAGGCCTACCACCACAGGTAACTGAATCCCACTGAAAACCTAAGTGAACTTGGAAGGGACTCTAGAAAATAATGCTGTATACACCTGTTTTATATCTTGTGGGTTTCAGAGCAGAGGAACCAGATGAGTTACACAATGCCCAGAGTTTTGACACATGGGAACTATGAGATAATAAATGGACACTGTTGTAAGCTGCTAAATGTATGCAATATCTTTAAAGCATCAATAGAAAAGAAATACAATAACCATGAATGCATCTGATTAAATAGAGGTATAAAGGATAAATCTTTTTTGTAAAACAGTTTAAAATAACAAATGGAGAAGAAATGTAGCAACTAGAAAATCTTTGTAAGAATACCATAATAATTGTTGTAGGCGAGGCTAATGATGAATTATAAAAGTTGTGAATAAATAAATAATGAGAAACAGTGTTAAAGCCTAAAAATATCTCTTCCAATAGATATATTAATTTCTGTGGTGATTTTTAACACATCTACACATTAGTTAATTATTCTCTCACCAGGATGTAGAGCTTAATTCTCCTTCATTTTGAGTATGGATACATAAATATATTTCCATTTTTGTTCATTTAAAATAATATGTGATACAATATAAGTAAATAAACAGAACAACAGTTCCATTGAGCCTGGACAGAGCATCAAAAAAGGTCCTAGACAACAGGAAAGCATATATAAAACCCAACAGGATGCAATCTGTCATTAGGTAAAACTTGGGCCAGGAATTACTCCTAGAATTTAGAATAATTGAATCACTAACTAAAGAGATCAAAAATGTATCAAAGGCATCTGAAATCACATAGATTTGCAGCTACTTTTGTAAGCAACTGAAAACTTACTGCACAGCTTGAATCATGTTAAATTAATATCAAAGAAAACCACATCATTATAAAATAACTTCAGATGGGCAACAGTGAAATTGGACATAAAGTCAAGGTTAAGGTAAGGGTAGATGAAACGTAAATGTATTGGAAAAACAAGTGCATATGGTAGATATTTGATTAAGAAACAACCATGCATGTGTGCAAGCCTGGTTATAAATACAGAATAACAAATATCAATAAAGTATAAGCAACAAAATTGAAAATATTCAAATAAATGAATCAGAGTTTCAACAGCCCATTTATTTTTCTTGGCACTGGTAAATTTACCTCCCCCATGAAGACTCAGTTTAGAACCTGCAGTATCATTAATCTCTCAAGTGATATTTCAGTAGATCTTGAACACAGTAATGATAGGGAAAAAAATAAACAGTATTGTTTGACTGAATGAGAAACAAACATGTTAACCTCAACATCATAATTAAGGGATGGAAATTAAATAATGTGAAAATGTTAGTTTCAACCATTGAAACAGATTAGTTTAATCATGTTAAAGAGAAATTAAAGCTAAATAATCATATTTCAAATCCTGAAAGATGATGCTGTGAAAGTGCTGCACTCAATATGCCAGCACATTTGGAAAACTCAGCAGTGGCCACAGGACTGGAAAAGGTTAGTTTTCATTCCAATCCCAAAGAAAGGAAATGCCAAAGAATGCTCAAACTACTGCACAATTGCACTCATCTCACATGCTAGTAAAGTAATGCTCAAAATTCTCCAAGCCAGGCTTCAGCAATACATGAACCGTGAACTTCCTGATGTTCCAGCTGGTTTTAGAAAAGGCAGAGGAACCAGAAATCAAATTGTCAACATCTGCTGGATCATGGAAAAGGCAAGAGAGTTCCAGAAAAATATCTATTTCTGCTTTATTGACTATGCCAAAGCCTTTGACTGTGTGGATCACAATCAACTGTGGAAAATTCTGAAAGAGATGGGAATACCAGACCACCTGACCTGCCTCTTGAGAAACCTATATGCAGGTCAGGAAGCAACAGTTAGAACTGGACATGGAACAACAAACTGGTTCCAAATAGGAAAAGGAGTACATCAAGGCTGTATATTGTCACCCTGCTTATTTAACTTCTGTGCAGAGTACATCATGAGAAATGCTGGACTGGAAGAAACACAAGCTGGAATCAAGATTGCTGGGAGAAATATCAATAACCTCAGATATGTAGATGACACCATCCTTATGGCAGAAAGTGAAGAAGAACTAAAAAGCCTCTTGATGAAAGTCAAAGTGGAGAGTGAAAAAGTTGGCTTAAACTCAACTTTCAGAACACGAAGATCATGGCATCTGGTCCCATCACTTCACGAGAAATAGATGGGGGAACAGTGGAAACAGTGTCAGACTTTATTTTTGGGGGCTCCAAAATCACTGCAGATGGTGATTGCAGCCATGAAACTAAAAGACGCTTACTCCTTGGAAGGAAAGTTATGACCAACCTAGATAGCATATTCAAAAGCAGAGGCATTACTTTGCCAACTAAGGTTCATTTAGTCGAGGCTATGGTTTTTCCTGTGTTCATGTATGGATGTGAGAGTTGGACTGTGAAGAAGGCTTAGTGCCGGAGAATTGATGCTTTTGAACTGTGATGTTGGAGAAGACTCTTGAGAGTCCCTTGGACTGCAAGGAGATCCAACCAGTCCATTCTGAAGGAGATCAGCCCTGGGCTTTCTTTGGAAGGAATGATGCTAAAGCTGAAACTCCAGTACTTTAGCCACCGCATTGGAAAAGACTCTGATGCTGGGAGGGATTGGGGGCCAGAGGAGAAGGGGACGACAGAGGATGAGATGGCTGGATGGCATCACTGACTCGATGGACATGAGTCTGAGTGAACTCCGGGAGTTTGTGATGGACAGGGAGGCCTGGTGTGCTGCGATTCATGGGGTCTCAAAGAGTTGGACATGACTGAGCGACTGAACTGGACAGAACTGAATCATTTTAAGCTGCCCTCCCATAAAATCTTGCAAAGATCAAATGAAAAACATAGAAACTATGCTTATGGGCAACTTCCTTTTTCTTAAAATGAGGTATCAAATATAAAATATTCTCATTATAACAAGATGTTCTTAATGAAGAGTTTATTGAGTTGAGAGCTTACTGTGTTTTTCAGAAACCCAAATCCCAGTTCAGTTGAGGAGCAAATTCTCAAGAGTGTACTGGGTACTTTTGCAGGCAACTAACTAGAATCATGGCCTCTTAATTACCTCTGTAGGTCAACTGGAGCAGAACTAACTTACTAATTGCAGAGCATGTACCTTTGAGGAAAGTTAAGATAAAAAGCATTTATTCCAGGCCTGATTCATACAGTGTATGACAGTGAACTCACTGTCAGTTCCTAGTGGAGAAAATCGGATCAAGAAAGTACTGAAGTGAAGGCTCAAGTGAAAAGTGAAAGTCGCTTAGTTGTGTCCGACTCTTTGTGATCCCATGGGGTATACAGTCCATGGAATTCTCCTGGCCAGAATACTGGAGTAGGTAAACACTTCCCTTCTCCAGGGGATCTTCCCAGTCCAGGGATTGAACCCAGGTCTCCTGCATTGCAGGCAGATTCTTTACCAGCTGAGCCACAAAGGAAGCACAAGAATACCAGAGTGGGTAACATATTCCTTCTCCAGTGGATTTTCCCAACCCAAGAATCAAACTGGGGTCTCCTGCCCTGCAGGCTGATTTTTTTACCAACTGAGCTAGCAGGGAAGGCTCAAGAAGTTTTACAGATTCATAGTACCTACTCTACAGATGGAGCTACAGTTAAGGTTTGCTAAAAGGCAAATCAGCTAATTGTTTTGAGGTCAAAGATGATATATCATTTTCTTAATTTATTCATTTATAAAGTTTAACAGCCAGAAGTTTGAGAAAATATTGCTGTACAAAGGTAAATGCATATCTATCATGTAAGTATATTGATGCACAAGTTAAAACCTTTCATAATTTCTAATTTTAAAATCACCACTCTATGCAGAAGATCATGCTTAAGAATTCATTTTACTAATGCACATTTAAACAGACAAAGCTCTATTTTTTTATTAGCAATGATTCTATTTGCACTACATAGTTTCAAATGTATAGGGTTTGACAGTTTTAATTTTTATATTTAGTAAAGAATAATAAAGATGAAATAAGTATACAATATTCCATTTATACATTGCTCACTTTAAAGTGATTTTTTTTCTGATATTGAAAAGTCTGAATTATTTATTGGCAGAAACACTCATCTAAGAAAGCCTGATACTTTCCACTTTTAAAAAATAAAGAAAAATTAAGAGCCAGAATTCTCCTATTTAACTCTTTGATACTCATATTGACTCAAGTTAAAAGGTCATAATAAACTATATAAATAAAAATAAAATAATTTACTAAGTAGAGAAGCTGCTACAGTTTTTGGTTGAATGCATTTTGAGCATTTAGAATTTACATTTTTTGAGTTCTATGCACAGTTTGGTTGATTGATTTTGCACATTCTTCCAGAGTTATGATTTTGTATCTATTCATGTAATGTAAATGATGGACAGCTCATGAAAAGAACATTTAGACTTTGCCTAGCTGCCTTGAATAAAAATAAGTTCAGGATAGAAGATTAAACCTTTGAGACAGAAAATACATTTCTAAGCATGAAATTCAATTCCTTAGCAAATTTTTGAGGTTTAAAAGTTAGTGTTAATAATTCACAAGTGAATTAGAAATTCATATTTCATTTACTCAACATTATACAGTTTGACCAATAGTCTCAACATATAATGCCAGATGTTATATATTCTTTTAAGTTAAACAAAAATAAGAAGTAGAAATATTAAAATTATAATGATTTCTAAATAGCCAAGTCAGGTTTTCACATATTTCCAGAAAATAGCTTCCATGTGAAATGTATCAATCATAGTTCATAGCAAAGAATTAAAGTTTGTTAAAAACATTTAAATAACAACTTGAATTTCAATAATTAAATGAAAATAAATGGACTACTTTAAATATCTGAATGCAAGAACAAATCAAAATATGTGATACATTCTGCACAAAAAATTACAAATTTTACAGCAAAATGTAGCTTTAAAGGTGATATAATTCATCTCTCATGGTAGAAAAAATAAATGTAAAAAGCATTCATATGTATTGGATTTATTGACAGTTGCAATGTCATGATGAAAATAGTAAATATTATTGAAGTTATACAGATTACATTTCAACTATGGTTAATAACATTGATGGTAATTAATAAGTAATATTAGATAACGTAGGCTTCTCTGTTGGCTCAGCATTAAAGCATCCACCTGCCAATGCAGGAGATGTGGGTTTGATCCTTGGGTCAGGGAGGTACCCTAGAGAAGGGCATGGCAACCCACTCCAGTATTCTTGTCTGGAGAACCACATGGACAGAGGAGCCTAGCAGGCTACAGTCCATGGAGTTGCAAAGAGTCTGACACGATTGAGCATGCCAGCACATATTATTTAATATAGGGCAATGATGATGGGGCAGTCTCGGCCATTATTAGGTATGTTACACAATCTTCCCTTGTAGACAGCTAGAGAAACATTCTCCTACTGTCCTTGAATTTTGTAATAGGGCCACAGGGCTAAGACCTGAGTGGGCCCACTAGCAACTGGGAACATCTTTTGGCCAAAACCAATAAGAAAATACTCATATAACCATGATACCTCATATAACCATGAAGAATTAATTCTCCTGACAACCTTAGTGATCCTGGAAGAGAGTATGTGTCTACAAATGTAAGTGCAATTTTGGTAAGACCAAGATTTCGGCCTCGTGTACCAGAGGGAAAGAATCCATCTATGCCATGCCCAGATTTCTATCCTGCAGAAAGAGCACACATATATGGATGTTACTTTATGCCATTAAAAATAAAAAGAAACTAAACACAGGAGTAACTTTTAACTACTTTTTTCTCTCTGCATCCATTTTACCTTCTCTGCACATCCATTAGAAAGCTCACATTGCAACACAAGCATTGTGAAATATTTATTTATCTGTCAAATAACATGCACAGTATTTTATTCACCTCAGTATTTTTAACAGCACATTTCACCAAATTATATTGAGTTGCTGAAAAAGTTTTCTTGGTTCATAAGAAGCGCAGTCATTTTTCTCAAGCCTTCTTATTCTACATCTGTAGAATAATTCTTATTTTTGCAAAAAAAAAAAAAAGAAACATTATAAAAATATGTCAAAACACTTAACATTCTGGGTGGAAGTATTTACTTCTTTCCAGAGTTGTCTCTACAATTTTTAGCTCAAGGAACTTTATTCAGTGCTCTGTGGTGACCTAAATAGGAAGGAAATTCAAAAAAGAGGGGGTATATGTATACATATAGCTGATTCACTCTCCTGTACAGTAGAAACTAACACAATATTGTACAGCAACTACAATCCAATAAGAATTAAAGATAAAGAATAACAATTAACAAACAAAAAAGTTATCTATGATTTTTGTAATGTATCTTCTAGAACTCATTTCTTTAAATCAAAACAAAAAAAAAAGGTTGGGCTATTCTAAATTATATATTTTTTATTCAAAAATAAATAAAAATTTCTCACTAGATTTTAAGAGAGTAGCTTCCAGTGGGCACTGGATACAAGTGGCAGAGGCTGTCCCAAAAGGAGGTAGCTACTTTGTGCCTGCTACATCCAGGTTGTCACTTTTGCTCACTTTCCCAGGTTCATCAGTACATCTGCCTGGAATTATTCTAAAATGAGAGTGCTCTCTGTTTCTGGTTGTTGCCCTATCTTAGAAGACTATACCTTTTTTCACTCAGAATTACATGTTGTTTTGTGTACATTTATATGGCTTCTTTGTTTCCTTGTTTTACAATACTCCAAATATGGATTTATTACATAATTACTTGCTAAACAATATTTAAATTTTCCTAATTTTTGCTCTTAATTAAAATACCACTATAAGTTTTCTTATCTATGTTCTGTGGTATACATTTATGAGTTTCTCTTGGATGTAAAATTCGCAGTGGGACTATTCCATCATGGAGTGTATTCTAAGTATGTGTACATGCTAAGTCACTTCAGTTGTGTCTGACTGTTTGCAATGCTATGGACTATACCTCCAGGCTCATTTGTCCATGTGATTCTCCAGGAAAAAAACACAGGAGTGGATTGCCATGCTCTTTTCCAGGGGATCTTCTGAACCAAGGGATTGGACTTGTACTCTCCTGTGTCTCTTGCATTGGTGGGGTTTTCTTTACCACTAATGCCACCTGGGAAGCCCCATTCTAAGTATAAAAATATAAACAGGTATAATCTTTCTTTGTGAAGGGGTTGAAGGAGATTTTTTATAATAACAAACAGTGGAATATGTAATTGACACGTATTCTTATGTAGAAAATGATCACAATTGAATGTGATTGAATTAGAAACAAAAGTCCATCCAGTCATGGCTATGGTTTTTCCAGTAGTCACGTATGAATGTGAGAGTTGGACAGTGAAGAAAGCTGAGCGCAAAAGAACTGATGCTTTTGAACTGTGGTTTTGGAGAAGACTCTTAAGAATCCCTTGGACTGCAAGGAGATCCAACCAGTCCATTCTAAAGGAGATCAGTCCTGGGTGTTCATTGGAAAGACTGATGCTAAAGCTGAAACTCCAATACTTTGGCCACCTGATGTGAAGAGCTGACTCATTGGAAAAGACCCTGATGCTGGGAGGGATTGGGGGCAGGAGGAAAAGGGGACGACAAAGGATGAGATGGCTGGATGGCATTACCGACTCGATGGATGTGAGTTTGAGTGAACTCCGGGGGTTGGTGATGGACAGGGAGGCCTGGTGTGCTGCAATTCATGGGGTCGCAAAGAGTCGGACATGACTGAATGACTGAACTGAACTGAAGTTAGAAACAAACTAAACATCTGAACCAGTGATATGGTTTACTAAGTAACAGAGCATAATTCCACTAACCCCATAAAAATGTCAAGCATGTAGCAGGCATTCTATAACCATATTATGTGAAAAAGTATATGTTAAAATTTGTAATGAATGTTACATTCAGGGAAAGTGCTTACAAAAATAATTTAATTCAGGGAGCATGAAAAATATATGCAGTCTTTGTCCTTCATTGTTTACTTGTGCATGCTTTTAATTTTATGTGAATTTTGAAAGTTCCAAATATTCTTCAGTTGGGATGTATAAATTTTATAATCAGAAACTTTCTCTTCCTCTGTAGCTGCAGGCTAAGTAAATAGCTATGGAATATAAAATCAAACTCATTTTAGCTCAAATCCATTACGAATTCTATGATGCAAGGCTCAGTTCTTGGCTCTCTTTCTGATCTTCTGAGCGTAATTTTGTCTCTGGGGCATATATTTTCATAATTTCTGTGGTTATTTCTAGCATTTGCCTTTATTCCTTCTGCATGTTGCTCCAAATCATTAAAAGTAATTTGAAAGGTCTTAACACATCACAGAACTAGAGTCTATTGGTAGGAATAGGGGACATGAAAAGACAATGAATTAGAACACAGTATAAACAGGAGGCTCAATTTTACCAAGGGAAAAGAAGCTTTGAAGTGAGACCAAATCTGAACTCCAAACCTATTTGCAAATGTTTCAATGTAGGCAAGTCTGCTTGCTTTCACACCTGTAAAGCAATACGAAGATGAGAGTGCTTACACTGTAATACTGAACATATTGTAAATGTTAAAAACAAAACAAAACAAAACAAAACAAAAACAAAAATAAACAACAAAAAAAAAAACTTTCAGAAATCAACAGGAAGACTTCCCAATCGTGTGGACTCAGACATCAAAATATTAGGCACTTAAAATAGAGTGTCTTCTGTTTTTTTAATAAGCATACTATTTAGGAATGAAAATATTGCTGATGTTCAGTCTCTAAGTCATATCCAATTTGCAACCCCATAAATGGAAGCACACTAGGCTCCCCTACCCTTCACTATCTCTGGCAGTTTGCTCAGATTCATGTCCATTGAGAAGGTGATGCTATCTCACCGTCTTATTTTCTCTCACCCTGTTCTACTCTTGCCTTTAATCTTTCCCAGCATCAGGGTCTTTTCTAAGGAGTCATCTCTTTGCATCAGGTGGCCAAAGTATTGGAGCTTCAGCTTCAGCATCATTCCTTGAAATGAATATTCAGACTTGATTTCCTTTAGGATTGCCTGGTATGATCTCCTTGCAGTTCAAGGGACTCTCAAGAGTCTTCTCCAGCACCTCTGTTCAAAAGCATCAGTCCTTTGGTACTCAGGCTTCTTTATGGTCCAACTCGCACATCCATTCATGACTATTAGAAAAACCATAGCTTTGCTTATATATACAGACATTTCTCAGCAAGGCAAACCCCTGCCTTTGCTTTTTACTATACTAGTTCTAGGTAAATAGAGCCATGAAGATAGGAAGTTGAGGTTGGTTATCTGACTTGAAGAAATTTGAAGGCAGGAGTTAAACCAAAAGTGAAGATGGGACTCTCAAGGAACATAGCATACGGTATAAAGAGTGTTTTTCATAATTTTATACCTGAAGGTGAAGGAAATAAAGCTGCTATGGATATCCATATAGTAAGAGACAAGTGACTAGTGCAATAATGTATTATGGCATAGGGACTTCCCTGGCAGTCCAGTGATTAAGACTGTGCTTCCACAACTGGGCATGGGTTTGATCCCTGGTCAAGAAACTAAGATATATGACATGCCACAAAGTGTGGTCAATAAAAAATGAAACATAATTTAAAAAATAGAAACTATTTAAATATTAAAATGATATTATGGCATAGAGAATAGAATACTCTGTTTTGAGTTAGTTCTTTTGACTGCATTTGAGAGATTACAGAAATAAATAGACAATGAAATGAATTTAAATTTCCATTTCAAGTTATCATCAAAGAATGAGAGAGCTTCTATGATTTCCCTGAAATTCTCTTAGCTCTTATTAGCCACAAGGCAAAATTTCAGAAAATTAGACACAGATTATGAGCCTACAGTTTACTGAATTACAATTCAGAGCATTTCCAATCCTATAATTAGCTATTTAGGGTTTGGAGAACAATGGGACAATGTGTGCGATGAACCCTATTTCCCTTGAACCTCTTTTCCTGGGGAAGGAATATTCTCTTCCTATTCTAAAGTTAGCTGCCCTGTGTTTAATCCCCTCTAAAGATTTCTCTTGAGCTGTTTCCATATAAGCACATTTCCTCAAAACCTACCTCTAGCATTTCTCATTACTATAATACCTCTGTGTGTCAGTGCATGCTAAGTCACTTCAGTCATGTCTGACTCTTTGCAATCCCATCACCTGTATCCCATTGGGCTCTTCTGTCCATGGGACACTCTAGGCAAGAATACTGGAGGGGGTTGCCATGCTCTTCTTCAGGGGATCTAACTCACTCTGGGTTTAACCCATGTCTATTATGTCTCCTGCATTGGCAGGTGGGTTTTTACCACTAGTGCTACCTGGGAAGCCCCACAGAATCTATAATTAGATTTAAATCCAAGTGGATCTCATTTGGGAAGGGGGTGCAAGTACAAAGTTTGCATTGGGATACACACCAAAATCTGGTATCATTTGAACAAGTTATATTGTCAAGATCACAGGAATACATGCAGAAATATCTGAGGGTGGTAGACCAGGGAAGGAGGAGCATAACACTGGATTAGGCTGAGCTTGTCAAAAGGGTTTACTTACAGAAACAGATTCAGTATTCTGAATTCAGTGTTAGCTTCATAGGCGGTTTTAACAATTTATTTATTTATTTAATTAAATTGTGGCTTCAAATACGGCTGGTATTGAATGAGTTGGAAAGACCATAACTCCATGTAATGTGAAAGAAGGAATCATGGAGCTTATGGAGATAGGACTATTGATGTGTGCGCAAACTGCTTAATATACAGAAAAGCATTTGCCCTCGGATTTCACATAAAATGCTTTCTTCAAAAAAGGCATTGGGAAATGCACTGAGGGTTGACAATATGTAAGGATAATATCTTTGAAAATTTGGTAGAATCTACCCATTGTAAGCTGGGAATAATTACAAGAGAGTTGTCACTATGCATGTGGACTCTCTGATATCAACATAAAGGGTTACTGAAATGGCAAAAGGCAAGGAGCAAAGTCTTAAGAATTGGAGTAAAGGAAAGCATGTTTTGGCCTTCATGTTTTTAGCAATATGATTAATCTGAGAAAAATATCCTTAAGATGCCTAGAAAAATGATTATACATGTCAAATATATTAATCAATCTTCTACTGATGAGGATCTATGTTTTTACTAAACCATTCCTTTAACTACAGAATTGGGATGAGTCTTTCCGTTATTTTATAAGAGATTTCCATCTTTTTCATGTGATATAAGTATGTCTATAGTTCATCTTTTAATTGTTATGCCATTGTATTAAAGCAACTTAGCAGCAGCATTCTCTTTTAATTATTTAATTTCTTTGCATTTTTTCTTTTCTCATTTATCTCAAAATGAATCACAAACTATTCTATCATTCTATTTTTTCTCTAAAATTACATGAAAAATAGATTATATTGCTCTTTCTGTAATTCCCCTCATCCTCCCCCTATTCAATTTTAAATGAAGTATAATATACATACTGGAAAGCAAATTGTAACAATATCACAACTCAGTGTATTTTCACTGGTAATCACATTCATGCAATGAGCACCCAGATCAGGAAACAGCAAATTAACCTCCTACCAACAGCACTCTGAATAATCTTATTCACAATTCTCTTGAACAGTGAATAATCTTTACATTATTTCTACTTTTCAGAATGTATATTAGATTGTCACTACTGTATTTTATACAAATGTACTACAATGCTTCCAGTCATTTGCATATCCTCTTCTGTGAAATGCCTCTTTATATCCTCTGCCTCTTTTTAATTCAATATAAATTCACATTTATATTTATATTATATTATAAAATGTTATATTCACATTTTAAGAAGTGTATGTTATTCACTTAATTTTTGCCTGTATATTGTCTTTTCATGTCCTTTGTATCTTTTACCTTTCTGAGTTATTTTCTTATTGGCTTATAAAGAGAGTTTATTTTGAATGTAGAGATGTTAAAGATTTTCTATTTTGCTTATGATTAATACAAATAAAACTGTCTTTGTCATTTAAAAGTAATTCTTCATTTAACATAAAATAATTGTTAGACTCCATGTCAACAAATACCTCAATTTCAATAGCTTTTAGGTTATGTGATGCAATAACAAATTTTATTTTCAAACTAACACAAAATATAATGATTTTCATAATTTTTATAAGTACTTTGTATCTATATTTTTACCCAACAGTCAGTTAAGTTCAGTTCAGTTCAGTCTCTCAGTCATACCCAACTCTTTGTGACCCCATGAATCGCAGCACGCCAGGCCTCCGTGCCCATCACCAACTCCCGGAGTTTACCCAAACTCATGTCCATTGAATCGGTGATGCCATCTAGCCATTTCATGCTCTGTCATCCCCTTCTCCTCCTGTCCCCAATCCCTCCCAGCATCAGGGTCTTTTCTAATGAGTCAACTCTTCGCATGAGGTAGACAAAGTATTGGAGTTTCAGCTTTAGCATCAGTCCTTGCAATGAACACCCAGGACTGATCTGCTTTAGGATGGACTGGTTGGATCTCCTTGCAGTCCAATATTTACTCTCAACAGTAAATATTAATAAATAAAATGTTGATTAATTAAGACATATTTTGGCTACAGGTACTCTATATCATGAAAATCTGAAGGAACAAACTGATGTTTACTATTAAGAAACAATTTGCTAAACAGTCATAGTGCATTCTTTTCTAATGTTAATATGGAATTTTAATATTTGACCTAGAGGTTTTAATAATTATTTCTTTCAAAATATGTATATAATATAAAAATTAAGGGCTTCCCTGGTGCCTCAGATGGTAAAGAATCTGCCTGCAGTGCAAGGAGGTGCAAGAGATGTGGGTTTGATCCCTGGGTCAGGAAGATCTCCTGGAGAAGGAAATGGCTACCCACTCTAGTATTCTTGCTTGGATAATCCCATGGACAGAAGAGCCTGGTGGGCTACAGCCCATAGAGTCACAAAGAGTTGGACATGACTGAGGGACTAAGCACACAGAAAAATTAAATGAAAACTAGAAAGCAAATAAAAATTTTGTTTAAATTGTAAGTGCAAATATTACCATAATTGTTTCTTGGTTTGTATGCATTTGTATAAAATAATAAAACTTTTTTTTTAGTTTTATAATAAAACTCAATTTTATGAATAATACAAATAGTAATTTATAACTTACAATTTCCTGTTAACAATAAAATGCAAATTCACTTCACTGCATAAATGGTTGTCTTTATAGAAAGAAATCATTTAAAATTTTAACAACGTAGTTATAATTACAGATGCCGCCATCCCTGGGATCCTCCAGGCAAGAATACTGGAGTGGATTGCCGTTTCCTTCTCCAATGCATCAAAGTGAAAAGTGAAAGCTAAGTCGCTCAGCAGTGTCCGACTCTTCACGACCCAATGGACTGCAGCCCACCAGGCTCCTCCGTCCATGGGATTTTCCAGGCAAGAGTACTGGAGTGGGTTGCCATTGCCTTCTCTGGTAATTACAGATGACATAACTTCAATTAGATAAAATTTTCCCTCAAATCACAAATGATATATTTATCTCCAAAGCATCACTTGTTAGATGGTTTCTGATCCAGCAAAATAATTTGGGCTAAAAACGACAGAATCTTTTATAATAGCTAGGAAAAATATTAGTGAGTTGTGATAATCATGGCATAATTATATTAGAATAATATAGCAAACTAACAAGGGTGTCTTTAAAATTTATACATATAGTCTTAATTACAAAATTTATAAAGCTTTGTGTCCTTTCTAATATGATAATCATTTAAATATATATTTATAAATCATGAATGCTGAAAAGATTCATGTCATCATTTTAAAGGGAGTACAAATGTATGATTGTGGTCTGAAACACAGTGGCTAATACTTAAATATCTATTTAATTTCCACTTTCATTTTATTTAAGAAATTATTTTATCCTACTTAGATTTCAGGCTTAAACAGAAATACACTCTTTGGTTAAGAGGCTAATTTCAATATGCTAAGAAACCATGAGTTTAACATATAAAACTGTGATATATAATACTGTAATATAAAGTCTCCAGTTAGTCCAGTTCCATTCCTAATAAACATGGAGACAGTTAAGGGTAAAGGAAGAGCTGAAATTATGTTAGTAACAGGCGGCCAAGAAAGAAGTTACTTGTAGATCTTCCACTGTCTCCTTCACCATTTCATAAAAACTGAGGCTTTCTGAATAAAACTGCTATGAATATCTTTAAAATGTTAAGTAAAAAGCAGCATATTTCATGAATTTACTCTAATTATAGGTCACATTGGGGTCATTTTTCTTTAGTGAACTCTCCTTTATTTTTACTCCTTAGTATAATCCAGAATATTAATGATAATTTTTAGAAAAAAAAACAAAAAAACACCACATATATTGCAAGTTCACACAAACAAGATGTTCACACAATGTAGTCATTAAAAAAAAAACCAACAGAGTTACTTTTAAGTATTATCACAAGAAACACATTTGTCCTTGAGATTATGATTAGTATTTGGTAAGAAAAATCACATAATTCCATATTTTATTTTCCTATCATCATTTTTTGATGTTTATTTTCATTTTCTTTCTTTTCTTTTTATTTTTATTTTCCTTTACAATACTGTATTGGTTTTGCCATACATTGATGTGAATCTGCCACGGGTTGTACATGAGTTCCCAATCCTGAACCCCGCTCCCACCTCCCTCCCCATATCATCTCTCTGGGTCATCCCAGTGCACCAGCCCCAAACATCCTGTATCCTGTATTGAACCTAGACTGGTGATTCGTTTCTTACATGATAGTATACATGTTTCAATGCCATTCTCCCAAATCATTCAACACTCTCCCTCTCCCACAGAGTCCAAAAGTTTGTTCTATATATCTGTGTCTCTTTTGCTGTCTCGCATACAGGGTTATCATTACCATCTTTCTAAATTCCATATATATGTATTAGTATACTGTATTAGTTTTTTTTTTTTTTTATTGATTTGCATTTCTCTGATAATGAGTGATGTTGAGCATCTTTTCATGTGTTTGTTAGCCATCTGTATGTCTTCTTTGGAGAAATGTCTATTTAGTTCTTTGGCCCATTTTTTGATTGGGTCGTTTATTTTTCTGGAATTGAGCTGCATGAATTGCTTGTATATTTTTGAGATTAGTTGTTTGTCAGTTGCTTCATTTGCTATTGTTTTCTCCCATTCAGAAGGCTGTCTTTTCACCTTGCTTATAGTTTCCTTTGTTGTGCAGAAGCTTTTAATTTTAATTAGATCCCATTTGTTTATTTTTGCTTTTATTTCCAGTATTCTGGGAGGTGTATCATAGAGGATCCTGCTGTGATTTATGTCAGACAGTGTTTTGCCTATGTTCTCCTCTAGGAGTTTTATAGTTTCTGGTCTTATATTTAGATCTTTAATCTATTTTCAGTTTATTTTTGTGTATGGTGTTAGAAAGTGTTCTAGTTTCATTCTTTTACAAGAGGTTGACCAGTTTTTTCAGCACCACTTGTTAAAGATATTGTCTTTAATCCATTGTATATTCTTGCCTCCTTTGTCGAAGATAAGGTGTCCATAGGTGTGTGGATTTATCACTTGGCTTTCACTTTTGTTCCACTAATCTATATTTCTGTCTTTGTGACAGTACCATACTGTCTTGATGACTGTGGCTTTGTAGTAGAGCCTAAAGTCAGGCAGGTTAATTCCTCCAATTCCAGTCTTCTTTCTCAAGATTGTTTTGGCTATTCAAGGTTTTTTGTATTTCCATACAAATTGTGAAATTATTTGTTCTAGCTCTGTGAAAAATACCTGGTAGCTTGATAGGGATTGCATTGAATCTGTAGATTGCTTTGGGTAGTATACTCAGTTTCACTATATTGCTTCTTTCAATCCATGAACACAGTATATTTGTCCATCTCTTAGTGTCCTCTTCGATTTCCTTCACCAGTGTTTATAGTTTTATATACATAGGTTTTTAGTTTCTTCAGGTAGATATATTCCTAAGTATTTTATTCTTTTTGTTGCAGTGGTGAATGGAATTGCTTCCTCAATTTCTTTTTCTACTTTCTCATTATTAGTGTATATAAATGCAAGGATTTCTGTGTGTTGATTTTATATCCTGCAACTTTACTATATTCATTGATTAGCTCTAGTAATTTTCTGGTGGAGTTTTTAGTGTTTCCTATGTAGAGGATCATGTCATCTGCAAACAGTGAGAGTTTTACTTCTTCTTTTCCAATTTGGATTCCTTTTATTTGTTTTTCTGCTCTGATTGCTATGGCCAAAACTTCCAGAATTATGTTGAATAGGAGTGGTGAAAGTGGGCACCCTTGTCTTGTTCCTGACTTTAGGAGAAGTGCTTTCAATTTTTCACCATTGAGGATAATGTTCTCTGTGGGTTTGTCATTTATAGCTTTTATTATGTTGAGGTATGTTCCTTCTATTCCTGCTTCCTGGAGAGTTTTTATCATAAATGGATATTGAATTTTGTCAAAGGATTTCTCTGCATCTATTGAGATAATCATATGGCTTTTATTTTTCGATTTGTTAATGTGGTGAATTACATTGATTGATTTATGAATATTGAAGAATCCTTGCATCCCTGGGATAAAGCCCACTTGGTCATGATATATGATCTTTTAATGTGTTGTTGGATTCTGATTGCTAGAATTTTGTTAAGGATTTTTGCATCTATGTTCATCAGTGTTATTGGCCTGCAGTTTTCTTTTTTTGTGACATTTTTGTCAGGTTTAGGGTGATGATGGCCTCATAGAATGAGTTTGGAAGTTTACCTTCCTCTGCAATTTTCTGGAAGAGTTTGAGTAGGATAGAGACTACTATCAGCAATTATATGCCAATAAAATGGACAATGTGGAAGAAATGGACAGATTCTTTGAAAAGTACAACTTTCTAAAATTGAACCAGGAAGAAATAGAAAATCTTAACAGACCCATCACAAGCATGGAAATTGAAACTGTAATCAGAAATCTTCCAGCAAACAAAAGCCCAGGTCCAGACAGCTTCACAGCTGAATTCTACCAAAAATTTAGAGGAGAGTTAATGCCTATCCTATCACCTTTGAATGAGCAAAGAGCTATCTTACCTTAAGGTGGGACCTAAAAGCACAATGGTTTCCTGTTGTAAGTTTCTGGAAAATCAACTCTCCAAGAAGTAAACAGTTTCAAAGCTATCAAGTAATCCAGCCTTCCAGACTTTATTTTTCTGAGTGTCAGCCATTGATGATAATCTACAAAAGGCACACAATTTTAAAACAATTTAGTTTTAAATTAATGATAAGGAGAATCAAAGAATTCTAGAACCTGGGTAACATCACAGACTCAAGCCTTCCTCTCCTGCAGTCTTACTGAAATGGAAATGGAGCACCACAGAGTGGACATAATCTTGCTTGGAATAAAACATTCAGTATAACCATCTGCCAGAGAAGTCACTGGCACCCCACTCCAGTACTCTTGCCTGGAAAATCCTATGGATGGAGGAGCCTTGTGGGCTACAGTCCATGGGGTCGCTAAGAGTAGGACACGACTGAGTGACTTCACTTTCACTTTTCACTTTCATGCATTGGAGAAGGAAATGGCAACCCACTCCAGTGTTCTTGCTGGGAGAATCCCAGGGATGGGGGAGCCTGGTGGGCTGCCGTCTCTGGGGTCGCACAGAGTCAGACATGACTGAAGCGACTTAGCAGCAGCAGCAGCATAACCATTGACAGGGTCAAGAAGTGCTGCCAGGACTCCATAGACCACTAGCAATATTTCTGAAATAGAAGGATACACATATATGGAATTAAATATACATCTTTACACTCATTTACTTATATGCAGAAATGAATTGATACCAATGCCTTATTGAGGACTTACTTCTCTTCCTCCTCCTGCCTAGGACTCACTGAGATAACAAAAGGCATACTTAATTTCTGTGATGATACAGAATTCTGCTGTTTTAGTTGCATGCATTTATTTATTCTTTAAAAGTGCCTGAAATTTAAATTATTGATTATTTAATTAAACTGGCAAACAGGACTTATCACATAGAAAGAAACTCAATATTTCATGCTTCTCTCTATAAAATGCCAATTTCCCCTCTGTCTACACTATGGGTTTGCCTTGCCCTTTGATAGAAATACTCTTCTAAAGTATTTAAAAGGGAAATACTCTTTTCGAGAAGAAGCTATCTGTGTCTCCCTTACAAAACTTGCCCATCAGCAGATGAATGGATAAAAAAGCGGTGGTACATATACACAATGGAGTATTACTCAGCCATTAAAAAGAATGCATTTGAATCAGTTCTAATGAGGTGGATGAAACTGGAGCCTATTATACAGAGTTAAGTAAGCCAGAAAGAAAAACACCAATACAGTATACTAACGCATATATATGGAATTTAGAAAGATGGTAATGATAACCCTGTATGCGAGACACCAAAGAGACACAGATGTATGGAACAGTCTTTTGGACTCTGTGGGAGAGGGAGAAGGTGGGATGATTTGGGAAAAGGGCATTGAAACATGTGTAATATCATATGTGAAACAAATCGCCAGTCCAGGTTTGATGCGTGATACTTGATGCTTGGGGCTGGTGCACTGAGATGACCCAGAGGGATGGTACGGTGGGGGGTTCAGGATGGGGAACACTGTATACCTGTGGCGGATTCATGTTGATGTATGGCAAAACCAATACAATATTGTAAAGTAAAATAAAGTTAAAAAAAAAAAACTGCAATAAACTCTCCTGAGGTTTTAAGTATCTAGTTTCAATGGTAATATATTCTTGTGGATCTTAATATACTTTCTTAACCTAGATAAATTCATTATTTTACTAATATATGGTAAAAAAAAATTTAATTCCACAGGTAACTTAAGCAGGTATATTAGATGCATTTATCCTCAAAATCATATATTTAATTTACAATTGAAACAGTCAAAATAATGCATCTTTATTAGATTATGAATAGGTGTATGCATAATCTAGGGCTTCCCTGGTAGCTTGATGGTAAAAAATCTTTCTGCAATGCAGGAGATCCAGGTTCTGTCCCTGGTCTGGAAGATACCCTGGAGAAAGGATTGGCTATCCGCTCCAGTATTCTTGCCTGGAGAATCCAATGGACAGAGGAGCCTGGTGTGCTGCAGTGCATGGAGTCACAAAGAATCAGAATGACTAAGCAACTAACACTTTCACTTCATTCATAATCTAGATATAAATAGGTATATGAAGAGGTATATTTATGTGTATAATATAATGTAAATATATATATACCACAATAGAATATAGCCTTTTTTAAAGCCTGACACCAAAATGTGTTGTCAAATCAAATAGCATTTAGAGATTTATTGTCTCCTCCTAGAAATAATTTATTGTTCTTCATTATTATGAACAACTACAAATGCTGCTGAAAATGTCATATTGCATTCAATAAATTGCACAACTCTTGTTATTTAAATTCTATGTATTTAAATAATCTAATGAGGAAATGACTCTGCTATCTTAAGTATTGTTGTTTTTCAGTTGTTAAGTCATGTCCAATTATTTTGTGACCCCATGGACTGCAGCCTGACAGGCTTCTCTATCCATGGGATTTCCCAGGCAAGAATACTAGAGTGGGTTGCCATTTCCTTCTCCAGGGGATCTTCTGAACCCAGGGACTGAACTTGCGTCTCCTGCTTGGCAGGCAGATCCTTTATCATTGAGCCACAGGGGAAACCCTTTTAAACAATATGTATTATTTCTATTATTATTGTTCTTATTAGTATAAGGAAGCTATGGTTATATTATCATTCATAATTGACTGCACATTAAAATATTCAAGTAAGTGAAATAGCCTTATAAACATTTTCTCCTGGCACAGTATGTGCAAAAAGAGATACAAATTATGTGATCAGCTTTTTTTGCCAATTCCCTTTAGCAAAGCAAGCAGCTTGTTTCTCTCTTATGTAATGACCATTTTAGAGTATATGTTAAGAGTTGCACATGACTGAGTGACTAAGTGCAGCACAGCACAGTGAGTATGTGTTACTAAATGGAGCAATCTTAAATATAATTATAAGTTCTACATTTTTATATATAAAATTGGGCTGTGCTAAATACAAAATTTAGGCCAACTTTAAAATAAATCTAAGATTGTCATAGGATAAAATGTAAAAATAATGTATTAAAATGAACAAAACCTAGAATTTCATACATTAAAAGGTATTTTATCTAATTAGTGATGTTTTATCTCTACATTTTCTAATATCTTCAGGTTTCTTTGTTCTTTCAAATGTATTTTTCTTATTGTGATGACATAAAGTAATATGATTACAAAAGTTAAACAATGAGAACATCAGCAAAACTCAACCAAAGGAAAATCACCTGATTAAGTGATGTACCAGA
Source organism: Connochaetes taurinus (assembly GCA_006408615.1). NCBI lineage: Eukaryota > Metazoa > Chordata > Mammalia > Artiodactyla > Bovidae > Connochaetes > Connochaetes taurinus. The sequence continues at coordinate 36,088 of SJXO01008696.1, forward strand.
CTCTAGCTGGAACAGGATATCCTCTTTCATTTTATTTTCAATAAATGATATTTCACTATTTTATTTCATGTCATATGCTTTTGCTAAAAATATCTAGAGGAAATCCAAAAATTATTGACTTCAAGAAACTATTGAAAATTTAATCATATAATGCAGAATGATCAGGAAAGCCTCAGGAATATAAAAAAGAAAGGTTGTGTTAATACTAAAGGCTGAAATTCCACGAGTCACAAGAGGTGACTTCTAAACTGAAGTTTTAAGTTTAGAATAAACTTAAATGAAGAATGAGGATAATCACTAAGGTCGTTTCAGGTTGAGTGATAGCCCAGAGACATCAGAGGCTTGCTCATTTACTTATCTTCGATTAGTTTTACAGGGTGACAACATGAATTTTGAGGGTAAAACATGCAGATGGAGACTAAAGAGTTTGGTCAACAGTCTATAAATGATCTTAAATAATATGTTTAGGAGGTAAAATAAAGGGAATAAGTATTTCATGAAGAAATATGAGAAAAGATATATAGCACATTTTGATTTGTATAAAGATCATTTGAGCGGTGATATGACAAACAGTTTCTGAGGCTTTGAGATTAATAAAAGGAAATCATTGCCTTAACAGTAGCAAAATCATGATTTTGTTGGAAACCAAAGAGATCTGGAAACAGAAAGGTAGAGGAATGGATAGCTTGGTTGAATATGAACATCAAAGGTAAAGAAGAAAAGAAGTCTAGAAGGTACTCAAGGCTGTGATTTGACTGCCAGAGCATGTAAAACAGGAGAATATGGAGTCAGAAAGACCATATGACAAAGTCTCACTCCCACACTTTAGCTGAGGTTACCATGCCAAAGAGGAAGCAGTTTCACAGGTCTGAAAGTCAATAATGAAGTTTGGGTTGAGGGGAAAGATTATATAATTATGAGAACATTGGTGATATTTAGATATGAGCAAGTAGCACAGGGGCTTCCCAGGTGGCACTAGTGATAAAAAACCCACCTGCCAATGCAGGAGATATGAGAGATGTGGGTTCGATCCCTGGGTCGGGAAGACCCCCTTGAGAAGGGCATGGCAAACCACTCCAGTATTCTTGCCTAGAGAATCCTATGGACAGAGAAGCCTGGTATGCTATGGTCCATAGGGTAGCAATGAGTTAGACATGACTGAAGCTACTTAGCATGCATATATGCATGTAGCACAAAATAAGATGATTGAAGAGAAATCCTGATGAACTCCACCATTCAAACAGGGAATGAAGTAAAAGAAGTGCACAGTGAGTAGGATAAGGAACAACAAAAGAGGTCAGGGGTTAAAACGCACTGTAACAAAGTCAAGAGTACGATTTTTGAAAGATATGGGAGTAGTAAACAGTGCCAAAAATTCAGGAGAGATCACATACATTAACAATCCTCTGATGCATTTGCCACCAGAAGATTATTAAAAACCCCAAATTATTTTGTAATTAAGTCATGGTTATTAATGAATAGACTTAGTATTGAATGGCAGGGGATGAAGTACATGCACTGATTGACAAGATTCTCTTCTGAAAAGCCCAGTTAAGAAGGGAAGGTAAGGGATGAGGTACTGAAATATTAATTCAGTTAAAGTGATAATATTTGTATTTATATAGAACACTGAAGAAAACTTTGGGGGGATTTAAGAAGATATCCTGAAATGTGAGAATTCAGGGAAAGATGTAGGGAGCTTTTTAAAAAATACCAATCACACTTTCTTTAGATATGTCATACAATTACCTTAGGAACAATGGAATATAACATATTAGGAAAAATATTGAAAATTGTACTTGGATCAAATGTGCTGTTGAAATCATCTCAGTATTTAATTTAGGAAGTGAAATAAGTGAGACTGCTTACATAAACATATTTTTAGCACTGCATTTTCTTCTTAAAGGAGTAATTCATTCCTGATTTTAAAATGCAAATAATGAACTTGAAATTATTCACCCTGCCATTCCACACAGATCTAATGTTACCCTCGATCAAGGAATTTTACTGACACATATACCACAAATTTTCTAGAAGGTCCATGGCTGGGCCTCTTGTCTAACTTAGAGTAGTGTTCTTTGCAGCTGGCTGCCAAAGTTTCCAACTTACACAATCTTTCCTTGATCATTTTGGCCCAATGACTCCTAGATACCACGATGTACACCATTATGTATTCACAGAAACCAGTGACTCTTATGAAACCCAAATAAAGTGGATTATTACTAGAGGTAAATAGCCTGAGATATTCAAACTAATCTACATTTCTACAGGTTATCATTAGATTTTGGGGATAACTATTTTCAGTTGTGCCTTAAACATAATTGCAGTGGACCAGTCGGGATGTCCTTAGTAAAAGAGGACAGAGGTTTTTTGTTTGTTTTTAATTTTGTTTAAATTAGAGAACTTTAAGGGTATATGCAGGACATCAAGTAATTTAAAATGAAGATGAAGATATTAACTGCAGGGAAGGATCACAGAGAATAGCAATTTGTTGGGTAGGTGAAAGAGAATAACAAGTGAAGATCCAATATATTGGCTAGTTTGTCAGCCTGTTTTCAGTTTGTTTTTGAGGAGGACGTGGTGATGTGTTTGAGAATGATGGAGTGATGTTAGGATAGAAGGATTAAGGAAATCATGTTAATTACTTGGAATGGCTTTTTGAAACATTGTAGGGATATCTATCTGAGGAGTATTTTATTACAAAGTGCTAAGTAATGATGCAGGTTAGGAAAAATGAATTCAATGTATCACTTCATTGGACCCTGTCTGTGTATGGGAGTGAGTTTTGGAAGTGGGTTTTGGTAGGTTGAGGCTTCCCTGGTGGCTCAGATGGTAAAACATCTGCCTGCAATGCGGGAGACCCGAATTCGATCCCTGGGTTGGGAAGATCTCCTCGAGAAGGAAATGGCAACCCACTCCAGTACTCTTGCCTGGAGAATCCCACAGACGGAGGAGCCTGGTAGGCTACAGTCCATGGGGTCGCAAAGAGACACGACTGAGCGACTTCACTTTGGTAGGTAGAAGTGTGGGTATGTTTATGTATTTCTTCAGTAGGATTTTCCATAGAAGTTAATTTCCATATGGTCGATTTTTTTTTTTTAACTAGGCTTGGCATTTGAGGAGATACTTAAATAGATAGTGAAGGAGCTAAGGATAATACAGGGTGAGGGTTGAAAACTGTGACCTAGGCCAATTTGGGTAAGAAAGAAAAAATTAGGATAGACTGACAAAGAGACAAAGAGGTGACAAAATTTGGGGATCCTAATGATGTCAAAATATATTGAGAAAAAGGAATTCAGAAAATCATTGTCATTGTATTTGGAGTTGCAGAGACTTCCCTGGCAGACCAGTGATTAAGACTTTGTGCTTCCAAAGTCTGGGGTGCAGATTTGATCCTTGGTTAGGGGACTAAGATACCACATGCTGCACGGTGTGCCCCCTTGAAAAATTAGGAATGTTATAATTTTTTAGAAGAAATATGACAAAAGTAAAGCCTCTAAATGAAAGAAAAATTGAATTGAAATGCAAGTCTCAAAAAATGTGAGACAAGGATTCTTTTTCACCGTTAAGTTGTTTAATTTTCATATCATTTTTTTCAGGCTACATCTAACACTAAGATGGTCTATCAATAAAATCCTCTTCCATTTCACAAGTAGAGAAGTAAATATTGATTAATAATTATAATAACTGTCACAACCAAGCCTCTCAAGACCAGTGCCACCAGTTAGGCCTTTCCTTGCAGCCTGGAGAGGGATCACATAGCATTGTTCTCGGTGCCCATCCTGACTAAAAGGAATTTTTCATGATGCCCAGAGGCCCTGACGTCCTCTAAGTGATGGAGAATGTCCTCGGATTCCGTGTAGCAGGAACTCGCTGAGGTGGCATCAGCCTTGACTCTCAAATGGAAGGGAGCATCTACAAAAGAAAAGTGATGGTGATACCTTTAAATCTGATGGGAACCTGGAGGAAGCTCCTGCTGGAAGCTCAGGCACCACTGCTACCATTGGAAACCAGGTGGCCATCAGCACCAAATCCTACAGGAAGATCTCCCAAGTTGGGCTATGAGCACCACTTCTGCTGCTGCTCAGCTCGCTCATGGATCCTCACTCATCAGAGCCTGGCAGCTTCCCAAGAGCCATGATTTCCAGTGGTGATGGACCCTGAGACTTTTATGACCACCTGCATGAAAGGCATCTTCTGTGAAACTGCCTACTCTGCTCTCGTCACAGATTTGCCTCTATTGTGAGTACAAGGCACCAAGGCTATCACAAGGGATTGGACTCAGGCAAAGGCGAGGAAGCTGGTGGGGTGCGTTCTGCACCGGCATGGCTGGTACTCCCATGAGCACCCACGGGTGGTCACGCCTCAGTTTCGTTCCCACTAAGACTGAGGAGCGAGAGAAGGAAGGGCTGGCCGCTGCGGAGAAGGCTGCAACCCAGGAGGAGTTCAGAGTGATAGTCCTGCTGCAGCTCCTGAGTTAACCACCACCTAACATTGGGTCTGGACTAGTGGAAAGAGCGGAGGCGCCCTCCTCAGCAGTTCCCTTCTGAAGACACTTCCCTCCACCAGCCCTGAAGACAGACAGTCCACAGCTCAGGCCTCTGGCAGGTAGATATAACCACTGAGTGGTCTTTATATTTTTTAACTGAGGTATAATCGATAAGAATTTTCTACAGTTTCTTGTGGTCCACAGAGTCAAGATCTTTGGCGTAGTCAATAAAGCAGAAGTAGATGTTTTTCTGGAACTCTCTTGCTTTTTTGAGGATCCAGCGGATGTTGGCAATTTAATCTGTGGTTCCTCTCCCTTTTCTAAATCCAGCTTGAACATCTGGAAGTTCACACTCAGGTACTGATGAGGACTGACTTGGAGAATTTGGGGCATTACTTAGCTAGCATGTGAGATGTGTGCAAACGTGCAGGAGTTTGACCCTTCTTTGGCATTGCCTTTCTTTGGGATTGGAATGAAAACTGACTTTTTCCAGTCATGTGGCTATTGCTGAGTTTACCCACTTTGCAGGCATATTGAGTGTGACATTGTCACAGCATCATCTTTTAGTATTTGAAACAGCTCAACTGGAATTCCATCACCTCCACTAGCTTTCAGAGAAGGCAATGGCACCCCACTCCAGTACCCTTGCCTGGAAAATCCCATGGACAGAAGAACCTGGTAGGCTGTGATCCATGGGGTCACGAAGAGTCGGACACAACTGAATGACTTCCCTTTTGCTTTTCACTTTCATGCACTGGAGAAGGAAATGGCAACCCACTCCAGTGTTCTTGCCTGGAGAATCTCAGGGACGGGGGAGCCTGGTGGGCTGTCGTCTATGGGGTCACACAGAGTCAGATATGACTGAAATGACTTAACAGCCACTAGCTTTGTTAATAGTGACACTTCCTAAGGGCCACTTGACTTCACATTCCAGGTTGTCTGGCTCTAGGTGAGTGAAAACTCCATTATGGTTATCTTGGGTCATGAAGATCTTTTTCTGTATAGTTCTTCTGTGTATTCTTGTCATCTCTTCTTAATATCTTCTGCTTCTGTTAGGTCCATACCATTTCTATCTTTATGGTGCCCATCTTTGCATGAAGAGTTCCCTTGGTATCTCTAATTTTTTTGAAGAGATCTCTAATCTTTTCCAACCTATTTTTTTCCTCTGTTTCTTTGCACTGATCACTGAGGAAGGCTTTTTTAATCTCTCATTGCTATTCTTTGAAACTCTGCATTCAAATGGGTATATCTTTCCTTTTCTCCTTTGACTTTAGCTTCTCTTCTTTTCTCAGCTATTTGTAAGGCCTCCTCAGTCAAAAATTTTGTCTTTTTGCATTTCTTTTTCTTGGGGATGGTCTTGATCACTGCCTCCTGTACAGTGTCATGAATCTCTGTCCAGAGTTCTTCAGACACTGTCTATCAAATCTAATCCTTTGATTCTACTTGTCACTTCCACTGTATAATAGTAAGGGATTTGATTTACATCATACCTGACTGGTCTAGTGGTTGTCCCTACTTTCTTCAACTTAAGTTTGAAGTCTTAAAGATATAGGAATAGCAAACCACCTTCCCTGCCTCCAAAGAAATCTGTATGCAGGTCAAGAAAAACAAAACCAGAGATGGTACAACATACTAGTTCCAAATTGGGAAAGGAGTATATCAAGGCTGTATATTGTCACTCTGCTTATTTAACTCCTATGCAGAGTATATCATGCAAAATGCCAGGCTAGATAAAGCACAAGCTGGAATCAAGATTGTTGAGAGAAATATCAGTAACCTCAGATACACAGTTGACATGACCCTTATGAAAGTGAAAGAGAATAATGAAAAAGTTGGCTTAAAACTCAACTTTCAAAAAAGTAACATCATGGCATCCAGTCCCATCGCTTCATGTAAAATAAATGGGGGAACAATGGAAACAGTGACAGACTTTACTTCCTTGGGCTCCAAAATCACTGCAGATGGTGATTGTAGCCGTGAAATTAAAAGATGCTTGTTTCTTGAAAGAAAAGCTATGCCCAACCTAGACAGTGTATTAAAAAGTAGAGACATTAATCTGCCGACAAAAATCCATCTAGTCAAAGCTATGGTTTTTCCAGTAGTCAAGTATGAGTGTGAGAGTTGGGCCATAAAGAAAGCTGAGTGCTGAAGAACTGATGCTTTTGAACTGTGGTGTTGGAGAAGACGACTCCTGAGTATCCCTTGGACTGCAAGGAGATCAAACCAGTCAATCCTAAAGGAAATCAATCCTGAATATTCATTAGAAGGACTGATGCTGAAGGACTGAAGCTACACTACTTCAGCCACCTGATGTGAAGAACTGACTCATTAGAAAATACCCTGATGCTGGGAAAGATTGAAAGCAGGAGAAGGGGACGATAGAAGATGAGATATTTGGATAGCATCACCAACTCGATGAACATGAGTTTGAACAGACTCCAGGAGTTGGTGCTAAACAGGGAACCCTGGTGTGCTGTAGTCCATGGGATCACAAAGAGTCAGTTACTTCAACTGACTGAGTAACTGAAATGATAATCGATAAGAGAACATTACACACTGGTTTTCAGTGAACAGCATTTTGAATTGATATATATATATATATGATATGAAATGTTTTCTACAGGTTATCTGTTAGACTTTGGGGATAATTATTTCCAGTTGTATCTTAAATTTAATTGCAATAGAGCAGTCAGGAGGTCCTTTCTAAAAGGAGACAGAGTTTTTTTGTTTGTTTTTAGTTTGGTTTAGATTCAGTTCAGTTCAGTCACTCAGTCATGTCTGACTCTTTGCGACCCCATGAACCGAGCACACCAGGCCTCCCTGTCCATCACCCACTCCCGGAGTCCACACAAACCCATGTCCTTTGAGTCCGTGATGCCATCCAACCATCTCATCCTCTATCATTCCCTCTCCTCCTGCCCTCAATCTTTCCTAGAATCAAGGTCTTTTCAAATGAGTCAGCTCTTTGCATCAAGTGGCCAAAGTATTGGAGTTTCAGCTTCAGCATCAGTCCTTCCAATGAACACCCTAGACTGATCTCCTTTAGGATGGACTGGTTGGCTCTCCTGCAGTCCAGGGAACTCTCAAGAGTCTTCTCCAACACCACAGTTCAAAAGCATCAACTCTTCAGCAATCAGCTTTCTTCATAGTCCAACTCTCACACCCATACATGACTACTGGAAAAACCATAGCCTTGACTAGATGGACCTTTGTTGAAAAAGTAATGACTCTGCTTTTTAATATGCTGTCTAGGTTGGTCATAAGTTTCCTTCCAAAGAGTAAGCATCTTTTAATTTCATGACTGCAATCACCATCTGCAGTGATTTTGGAGCCCAGAAAAATAAGGTCAGCCATAGTTTCCCCATCTATTTGCCATGAAGTGATGGGACTGGATGCCAAGATCTTAGTTTTCTGTATGTTGAGCTTTAAGGCAACTCTTTTACTCTCCTCTTTCACTTTCATCAATAGGCTCTTTAGTTCTTTACTTCTGTGATAAGGGTCATGTCATCTGCATGACAGGAGGCTGTGGAGAAACCCTACGACATGGACATGGCCAAGATCAGCACCCTTATCAAGCCTGATGGAGAGAAGAAGGCATATATCCCACTAGATCCTGACTGATGCTTTGGATGTTGCCAACAGAATTAGAAATGATATGGACTTAACAGAAGCAGAAGGTGTTAAGAAGAGGTGGCAAGAATACACAGAATACAAAAATGATCTTCACAACCCAGATAATCATGATGTGGTTACTCACATAGAGACAGACATCCTGGTATGTGAAGTCAAGTGGGCCTTAGGAAGCATCACTACAAGCAGAGTTAGTGGAGGTGATGGAACTTCAGTAGAGTTATTTCAGATCCTAAAAGATGCTGTTAGGGTGCTGCACTCAATATGCCGATAAATTTAGAAAACTTAGCAGTGGACACAGGACTGGGAAAGGTGTTTCCATTCCAATCCCAAAGAAAGGTAATGCCAAAGAATGCTCAAACTATCTCACAATTGCACTCATCTCACACGCTAGCAAAGTAATGTTCAAAATTCTCCAAGCCAGGCTTCAATAGTACGTGAATTGTGAACTTCCAGATGTTCAAGCTGAATTTAGAAAAGACAGAGGAACCAGAGATCAAATTGCCAACATCCACTGGATCATCAAAAAAGCAAGAGAGTTCCAGAAAAACATCTATTTCTGCTTTGTTGATTTTATGCCAAAGCCTTTGACTGTGTGGATCACAACAAACTGCGGAAAATTCTTCAAGAGATGAGAATACCAGATCATCTGACCTGTCTCCTGAGAAATCTGTATGCAGATCAGGAAGAAACAGTTAGAACTGAACATGGGACAACAGACTAGTTCCAAATAGGAAAAGGAGTACATCAAGACTGCACTTTGCCACCCTGATTATTTAACTTATATGCAGAGTACATCATGCAAAATGCCGAGCTGGATAAGCACAAGCTAGAATTACTATTGCCAGGAAAAATATCAATAACTTTAGATATGCTGATGATACCAAACTTCTGGCAGGAAGCAAACAAGAGCTAAAGAGCCTCTTGATGAAAGTGAAAGAGGAGAGTGAAAAAGTTGGCTTAAAGCTCAACATTCAGAAAACTAAGATCATGGAATCTGGTCCCACCACTGCATGGCAAATAGATGGGGAAACAATGGAAATAATAACAGACTTTATTTTTCTGGGCTCCAAAATCACTGCAGATGGTGACTGCAGTCATGAAATTAAAATACTCTTGTTCCTTGGAAGAAAAGTTATGACCAACTTAGATAGCATATTAAAAAGCAGAGACATTACTTCACCAACAAAGGTGCATCTGGTCAAAGCTTTTGTTTTTCCAGTAGTCATGTATGGATGTGAGAATTGGAACAGAAAGAAAACTGAGTGCTGAAGAATTGATGCTTTTGAAGTGTGGTGTAGGAGAAGATTCTTGAGAGTCCCTTGGACAGTAAGGAGATCCAACCAGTCCATTCTAGAGGAAATCAATCCTGAATATTCATTAGAAGGACTGATGCTGAAGCCAAAACTCCAATATTTGGCCACCTGATGCAAATAACTGACTCATTTGAAAAGACCCTGATGCTGGGAAAGACTGAAGGTGGGAGGAGAAGGGGACGACAGCAGACGAGATGGTTGGATGGCATCACTGACTCAATGGACATGAGTTTGTTCTGGGAGTTGGTGATGGACAGGGAACCTTAGTATGCTGCATTCTATGGGGTCAAAAAGAGTTGGACACAACTGTGTGACAGAACTGAACTGAACTAAACAGGTTTAGGTTCTTCTAAACTTATTTATAACACAGAAACAGACTCATAGACTTCAAAAATATAGTCATGACATCCAAGGGGAAAGGTAGGCTGGTGACAGATAAATTAGGTGTTAGGTTTAACATACACACATGATTATATATAAAACAGATAAGCAACCAGGATCTACAGTATGGCACAGAAAACTATACTCAATATTCTGTAATAACCTATATGGAAAAAGAATCTGAAAAAGAATGGACAGAATGGACATATATATACATATATATATATATACACACACACACATACGTATATACATATACGTATATACATATATACATATATGTATGTGTGTGCGTGAATCACTCTGCTGTACACTTGAAACTAACACAACATTGTAAATCAACTGTGTGCATGCTAAGTTGCTTCAAACATGTCAGACTCTTTATAACCCTATGAACTGTAGCCCATCAGGTTCTTCTGTCCATGGAATTCTCCAGGCAAGGATATTTGAGTGGGTTGTCATTTCTTTCCCCAAAGGATCTTCCCAACCCAGGTATTAAACTCATGTCTCTTGCATTTCCTGCATTGACAGGCAGGTTCTTTACCACTATTGCCACCTGGGAAGCCACTATACTAAGTAAAGTTAAAAAGAAAAAAGCCCCAAAACAGCTGGCCAATTCTAAATAAAATTTTCTTCATAATAAAATAAACACACACACACATACAAAAAGTAGGAACAAGGGGTGGGCACAAGTCCATAGCATATGCTACATATGCCAAGGTCTTCTAGCTGTGAAGTGAATACTTTCACCAGAAATTTTTCAGTCTTTGTAATTTTCCCTGAGTGCTTTTTTCCCCTTCCCTCATGTTTGTATCTAAAAGGACTTCCCTGGTGGCTCAGATGGTAAAGCGTCTGTCTACAATGTGAGAGACCTGGGTTTAATCCCTGGGTGGGGAAGTTCCCTGGAGAAGGAAATGGCAACCCACTCCAGTACTCTTGCCTAGAAAATCCCATGGATGGAGGAGCTTGGTGTCCATGGGGTCGCAAAGAGTCGGACACTTCACTTTCACTTTCTTTCATGTTTCATCTAAAAGGAGTGTAGAGGAGGTCTTCACTTTCCAGCCCAGGATGGATGGTGCTAATAGTGAGGATTTCTTTTTCAGTGACATGAACTGAGTTGTAGTCAGAGGTTTAAAAATTATAGATTCCTGTTTGTCAATTTCTATCGATTTCACTAGCAGTGTAAGTGTCTTTTGAAAGAATTCAGAACTAGTAACTGCAATGACAATAGATATCAGTTCATATATTTAACGTGGACCTTATTTGAAAATGTAAACAAAAACCAAACAGCCTTCTCCCTACCATTAGCAGGTGTTTTTCTTCTACAATGGTTAAGGGGTAAATTAGTGGGTTTTTTGTTTGTTTTGTTTTTTTCTCCTTATCCCAGCCTGAGAATAAAATTTACAATATTTGCAATTGAGGGCTATATTACAGAGGAATGAGCATAGTTTAAAACAAGAGCATAACAAAATCTTCATTATCTTTCTTCCGTATTTTAATTCATCCCATTCTAGACTTTGTAGTGTGCCATTTAGAATGACCTACTCTGAAATCCAATTTCAGTATTATGAAGAGTTTGTGTATTGTGTGATATAAAAATAAATTTTCATCTATATTAATAGTGGAGTATATATTTATGTAACAGAATGCTCTGCTAATACCTTATCAGTATGTCTTGATCTGGGAGCTCAAATAATTATATTAAATCTTTACCTCTGTATTTTGTGGGTGCCCTTTGAAGTTCTTGCATTGAATTTGATGGTAGATGCTCTTTAAATGGAGTAAAAGATGGCCATCATGAGCTTAATGTTACTCTCTAGATAGAACTTCAAACCTGAAATAGAAATGACCTTTCACAAAGCCTACACATTAATTCCAAGGAATATTTGGGTTATCTTGGCTTGTAATTTTTTCCTACCCTTGTATAAGGGGTTAGGAATGATATAATTCATGATCTGTTCAAACTACAGAAAGTATTGCCTCTTTATAATTGAGCCTCAGATAAGGTTAGGAAACGTAATTTTTTTGTTTAGTTTTATTGAGGTTTAATTGACATAAAACTGTGAGCTATCTAAATTGTACATCATGGTGACTTGATATATATTGTCAAAAGATTCCTCCCATCTATTTAATAAGTACATTCATTACTTCACTTTTTTTTTTCTTTTGTGTGTCAATATTTTAGTAACTAGGAATCAAGAATCACTAGAACAAGGAAGAATATCAAGGCACCAGTCCATAAAAAGGGGACCAGTGTCTGAATATCTATGTCCGTGGAAATAGTCTTAAAGAGACTGAGAAGGACTGGGCCTTTATTTCTTTTAATGTTTAAAATTAATTTTATTGGAATATAGTTGCTTTATAATGTTATGTTCATTTCTATTGAACAGAAAAATGAATCAGCTATACATATACATATATCCCCTCCCTTTTGGACTTCCTTCCCATTTAGGGTACCACAGAGCAGTAAGTAGAGTTCCCTGTGCTGTGCAGTATATTCTCATTAGTCATCTATGTTCTCATTAGTCTTCTATGTTGCACATAGTATCAGTAGTGTATGTGTGTCAGTGTCAACCTTCCAATTCAGTTCATCCCCTTTTTCTTGTTGGTATCCATGCATTTGTTTTCTTAATCTGTATCTCCATTTCTGCTTTCAAATAAGATCATCTATACCATTTTTATGGGTTCCCCATGCATGCATAAATATACAATATTTTTATTCTTCTTCTGACTTATTTCACTCAGTATGACATTTGCTAGGTCCATTTATATCTCCACAAATGACCCAATTCCATTCCTTTTTGTGGCTGAGTAATAGTCCATTGTATATATGTACCACATCTTAGTTATCTATTCCTCCATTGGTGGACATTTAGATTGCTTCCATGTCCTGGCTATTGTAAACAGTGCCTTTAAAATCGAAGGTCTTGCTGTCTAAATCATTGTCAACACATTTTAGCACTCTGACAATGTCATTCTATTGTTTTCCAGCCTCTACTTTTCCGATTTGAAGTCAGCTGTTAATATTTTGCTCCCAACTATAAATTATTTTCCTCTTGCTATTTTAACTATTTTCCCTTATTTTTGACTTTTGTCAATTTTACATATGCATGTTAATTTTCTACTGCCACTATAGCAAATTACCACAAACTTAATGGCTGAAAACAACACAAATCAATTATCTTATAGTTACTGAGGTTATCGTTTTGAAAGGCGTCTTACCAGACTGAAATCAACGTGTGGGTGGTGCTCTGTTCCTTCAGGGGAGAATATATTTCTCTTTTTTCCAGTTTATGTAATGCATCTGCAGTCTGTGACTTGTGGTTCTTTCTTCCATCTTCAAAGCAGCTCACTCCAGCTTTACTTCCATTGTCATATGCCGTATTTATTTTTATTTAATTATGTTTTAATTGAAGGATAGTTGCTTTACAGAATTTTGTTGTTTTCTGTCAAACCTCAACAGCCATAGGTATGCATATGTCCTCTCCCTCTTGAACTTCCCTCCTATCTCTCTCCCCATCCCACCCCTGCAGGTTGATACAGAGCCCCTGTTTGAATTCTCTGAGACATACTGCCAATTCCCACTGGTATCTATTTTGCATATGATAATATAAGTTTCCATGTTACACTATCCATAAATCTCGTTATTTCGACCCGTTAAGCTCCCTCTTATTGTATAGAGCCATCATGGATCATGCAGGATAATCTTTATATTTCAAAATTCTTAATTCAAGTACTTCTGCAATCTCTTTTGCCAAGTAAAGTAATTTATTAATGGATTCTGGAGGTTAAGACATGAACATCTTTTGGGAGTATTTTATCTGGAGTACCACAATGTGGTGTGCTCTTTTTATTTTACTTTGAATTTATTGAGTTCATGGGGGTGTAAATTAATGTTTTAAACAAATCTGGGAATTTTTAGTCATTATTATTTTGAGTTTTATTTCCACTCCCTGCCCCCACTTTTGAAACTATGATTTCACACAAACTTTGGAACACTTGATATATTCTAACAGATTTGTGAGATTCCATTCATTTTCTTTTCATCTTTATTTCTTTGTTCTTTAGAGTGATGACTAATCTATAATTAAGTTTGCTGCTTCTTTCTTCCACAAACTCAGATTTCCTTTATTTTTTTTCATATTTTAAATTTAAATTTAATTTTTTTACTTTACAATACTGTATTGGTTTTGCCATACATTGACATGAATCAACCACAGGTGTACATGAGTTTCCAACCCTGAAGCCCCCTCCCATCACCCTCCCCATATAATCTCTCTGGGTCATCCCAGTGCACCAGCCTCAAGCATCCTGTATCCTGTATCAAACCTAGACTAGTGATTCGTTTCTTACATGATAGTGTACATGTTTCAATGACATTCTCCCAAATCGTCGCACCCTCTCCCTCTCCCATAGAGTCCAAAAGTCTGTTGTTTACATCTGTGTCTTTTTTGCTGCTCGCATATAGAGTTATCATTACCATCTTTCTAAATTCCATATATATGTGTTAGTATACTGTATTGGTGTTTTTCTTTCTGGCTTACTTCACTCTGTATAATCAGCTCCAGTTTCATCCACCTCATTAGAACTGATTCAAATGTATTCTTTTTAATGGCTGAGTAATACTCCATTGTGTATATGTACCACAGCTTTCTTATCCATTTGTCTGCTGGTGCACATCTAGGGTGTTTCCATGTCCTGGCTATTATAAACAGTGCTGTGATGAACATTGGGGTACACGTGTCTCTTTCACATCTGGTTTCCTCTGTGTGTATGTCCAGCAGTGAGATTGCTGGGTCATAAGGCAGTTCTATTTGTAGTTTTTTAAGGAATCTCCACACTGTTCTCCATAGTGGCTGTACTAGTTTGCATTCCCACCAACAGTGTAGGAGGGTTCCCTTTTCTCCACACCCTCTCCAGCATTTATTGCTTGTGGACTTTTGGATCGCAGCCATTCTGACTGGTGTAAAATGGTATCTCATTGTGGTTTTGATTTGCATTTCTCTGATAATGAGTGATATTGAGCATCTTTTCACGTGTTTGTTAGCCATCTGTATGTCATCTTTGGAGAAATGTCTATTTAGTTCTTTGGCCTATATTTTTATTGGGAAGTTTATTTTTCTGGAATTGAGCTGCAGGAGTTGCTTGTATATTTTTGAGATTAGTTGTTTGTCAGTTGCTTCATTTGCTATTATTTTCTCCCATTCAGAAGGCTGTCTTTTCACGTTGCTTATAGTTTCCTTTGTTGTGCAGAAGCTTTTAATTTTAATTAGATCCCATTTGTTTATTTTTGCTTTTATTTACAGTATTCCGGGAGGTGGATCATAGAGGATCCTGCTGTGATTTATGTGGGAGAGTGTTTTCCCTATGTTCTCCTCTAGGAGTTTTATAGTTTATGGTCTTACATTTAGATCTTTAATCCATTTTTAGTTTATTTTTGTGAATGGTGTTAGAAAGTGTTCTAGTTTCATTCTTTTACAAGTGATTGACCAGTTTCCCCAGTACCACTTGTTAAAGATATTGTCTTTTCTCCATTGTATATTCTTGCCTCCTTTGTCGAAGATAAGGTGTCCATAGGTGTGTGGATTTATCTCTGGGCTTTCTCTTTTGTTCCACTGATCTATATTTCTGTCTTTGTGCCAGTACCATACCGTCTTGATGACTGTGGCTTTGTAGTAGAGCCTGAAGTCAGGCCGGTTGATTCCTCCAGTTCCATTCTTCTTTCTCAAGATTGCTTTGGCTATTTGAGGTCTTTTGTATTTCCATACAAATTGTGAAAGTATTTGTTCTAGCTCTGTGAAAAATACCGTTTTGATTCTAACTTGTGAAATTTTCATTGCTATTATTATAACTTTTGTCTCTAGAATTTCCATTGGTTCTTTCTTAAACTTTTCTGTTGACTTTTTTTATTTATTAATTCAATAATGGAATAATTTTCTTTCCTTCTTTGAACACAATTGCGATGTTTTCTTTGAAGAAATTTCTTCAGTAAATTATTGTCTGGATCCGTTCAAAATCAGTTTCTGGTCACTGCTTTTCTTCCATTTATGAGTTTCATATTTCAGTTTTATTTGAAAATGCAAATCAAAACTACAGTGAGTAACTACATTAAATAGGTCAGTATGCCATCATTAAAATCTCTACAAATAACAAATGCTGGAGAGGGTGTACAGAGAAGGGAACCCTCCTTCACTGTAAGTGGGAATGTAAGTTGGTACAGCTACTATGGAAAATGTTATGGAGATTCTTCAGAAAACTAAAAATAAAATCACCCATATGATACAGAAATCCCACTTCTGGGAGATAAACAAACATAACTATAATTCAAAAAGACACAAGTACACTTATGTTCATAACAGCACTATTGACAGTACCCAAAACATGGAAACAATCTAAATTCCATTGACAGATAAATTGATAAAGTAGATTTCATACAAATATACAATGGAATACTGCTTGGCCATTAAAAAGAATGAAATAATGGCACTTATTGCAACATGGATGGACCCAGAGATTGTCATACTGAGTGAAATAAGTCAGAAAGAGAAAGAGAAGTATTATACAATATTACTTATATGTGGAATCTAAATATGATGCAAATGAACTTATCTGCAAAACATAAATAGATTCATAGACATAGAAAACAGAATTGTGGTTGCCAAGGGTAGGGAGGGAGAGGGAGAGGGATGGACTGGAAATTTGGTATTGGGAGTAGATGTGAACTATTACATTTAGAATGGACAAACAGCAAAGTCCTAATGTGTAGCACTATACTCTCTATCCTGTGATAAACTATAATGGAAAAAAATAGTTTAAAAGATTTTGTATGTATATATATATGTATATATATGTATAACTAAGGCACTTTCCTATATAATATAGGACAATGTACAACGTTGTAAGTCACTTATACATCAATAAAAAAAGAAAAATAATAGAGTACAATTTGCTTCCTACCTTAAAAGGTAAATAATAAAAATATTTTGAAATTAAATGTACAAATGAACATTTGGAATAATGGCATATCTGAGTTCAGATAAATCATCACTAAAATTGAGGTAACTTATTACAGATTAATCTTATTATTGGCTTATTACCCCCTTACATTATTTAAGGAAATTATAATATTATCTTGATTTCTATTTTATTTTTATTAGACTGTTCACTGGGCATTTGTATAGCAAATTTAATAAATCTCTGTTTATTAGCAGTCATTTGCTTTTGTAAAATAATTTACACTCAAGGTGTCTCTTAAGTAATGAAATAAAACAAATTAGACACAGAAACCAAGAAAAACATAACATACCTATAGTGAGATAGTTAGCTTAGAATATCTCAAGCTAAACATTACCAGAACACTATTAACTTACCTTATTTTATTATTATTATTATTATTATTATTTGGAATTCCATTGTTTATGATGCTGGGAAGTGCTGCGATCAGCCACAGGTAGATTTATTACTTAAGGACACATGAAAACCAAACAGTGTACAGCAACAGGTTCTCAGACAAAACTCAGGGGATATCATTTCTAATCATGGCTCCATCACTGACAAGTTCATCTGATTATGAATAGGTCTGTTTCTATCCCAGTATTTTCTTTTGAAAAATTATACATCAGAAGTAATGGTAAACTATAAACAATCACTCCAAGAAAAATCACATATACTGTTCAACTTGTTTCTACAATTTTTATTTAAACAATTATATTTAAATTGCACAATTAAAACTTACCACAGAATTTGAATCAATGAGAAAAATGGTTACTATATAGTATATAAAATATAAAGAGTATAACTTCTTTCATTTGATTCTCCATGGACATTTTATACACTAATAGAGAGAAGAAACTTCATGATGTATTTTATGCAGTTCCACCAAAGATTTAATTTCAAGTTCTCTAAACAGTGAGCACTCATGGCCTTTTTCTTGGAGGGACCATATCTGAGATAATTTTACTTGCTCCATTTTACCTCTACGATGAAGAGAAACAAGTACCAATAAGTATTGTACCTTCCTCTTTGGGATGGCAAATACAATGGTAAGAAAATAAATTGCCTTCACTGTGCTATCTGTTGATGTACTGCTTAATAGTAGGTGGTCGCCCTCTGATCACTGGTTAACCGGTTTTAGAAACAGTTCACTGCAGTTCCGAAGTGGGACTCTAGGAATGTTATAATTGGGGCAGAATACAAGGATTCTACTTAGTGTGATAACTTGAGGAAAACCCAAGAAGATTAGAGTATCAGAGGCTATTTATTATAGGAAAACAAACACAAAAAAGCAGCCCAAATTTATCACATTCTAATTCATTTTCCCCTCAGGTATATCATGGATGCAAATAAACTTCAACAGCAGTTTTTTACAATCAGGCTATTATGATTTTCATTTTATTATTCATTTATTTTACATGGAAAGCTGCAAACAAGTTTACTCACGGTTTCTGCATACCCATTAGGCACTGATGAATGATACTGCCTTCTTTCCTCACTTTAACCTCAGACTGTTTTTCCTCCATAATCAAATCAACCTGCCACTCATAAATTTGAGAAAAATAATAAGAAAATGATTTTTTAAAGTACAGGATAAACAGTTTTACTCTTAAGTAATAAAATAATTGATATCATATGTTTTTTGCTAGGCTCTGGCTGAGATTTTGAATATACTATTTTTCTCACTTTAAACCTCATTTTCTAGTTGAAAAATCATAGCACAAGCAAGTTTGATCAGCTATAATTGCAAAATTCAGGTTTTAAAGCTCAATAAGTCTGACTATAAGATTCATATAATTGAAACATTAAACAAATTATTAACAGGATGAAACATTTTATCATGTACCACGATATAATGATGAAATGGCTAAAAATTAGGACTTATCTATGGATCTTTTTATATATATCTGTATCTCCATAATTTAGAGATATATATATGGGGGGGGGGTAAAATGGAGCAAGTAAAATTATCTCAGATATAGTCCCTCCAAGAAAAAGGCCCTGAGTACTCACTGTTTAGAGAACTTGAAATTAAATCTTTGGTGGAACTGCATAAAATAGTTCATGAAGTTTCTTCTATATATATATATATATATAAAATTTGAAATCTATCTATATTTATAAATTATAGTTACTATAGTAAAAAAAAAAGGGGGGGTGGGCTTCCTTGGTGGCTCAGTCAGTAAAGAATACACCTGGAAAAAAAATAATAATAATACTGGAGTGGATTGCCATGCCTTCCTCCAGGGGATCTTCCCAATCCAGGGATCATACCCAGGTCTCCCACACTGCAGACAGATGCTTTAACGTCTGAGCCACCAGGGAAGCCCCTATCTCATTTTATTTTTTTTAATTAATTGAGAAGGAAATGGCAACCCCCTCCAACATTCCTGCCTGGAGAACCCCATGGACAGAGGAGCCCAGTGGACCACAGCCCATGGGGTCACAAAGAGTCAGGAACAACCGAGCAACTAACACCACTACCAACTGACCATAAAGTGAGAGAAGTGAAGTTGCTCAGTCGCATCCAACTTCCCACAACCCCACGGACTGTAGACCACCAGGCCCCTCCGTCCATGGGATTGTCCAGGCAAGAGTTCTGGAGTGGAGTGCCATCTCCCTCTCGATAGTATCTTTCCAACCCAGGAATAAAACCTGGGTCTCCTGCATTGCAGGCAGACGCTTTACCGTCTGAGCCACTAGGGAAGCCACAATTAACCATAAGTGAATGGATTTATTTCTGGGCTCTCTGTTTTGTTCAATTGATGTATATGTCTGTATTTGTGCCAGTGCAGTACTATTTTGATTACCTTAGGTTTTGTATAGTCTAAGTCAGGGAATGTGATACTTCCAGCTTTGTTCTTTTTTTGTTTGTTTATTTTTCTTTTTTTTTTTAATTTTACATTATTTTACTTTACAATACTGTATTGGTTTTGCCATACATCAACATGAATCTGCCATGGGTGTACATGAGTTCCCAATCCTGAACCCCCCCTCCCACCTCCCTCCCCATATCATCACTCTGGGTCATCCCAGTGCACCAGCCCCAAGCATCCTGTATCCTGCATCAAACCTAGACTGGCAATTCGTTTCTTACCTGACAGTATACATGTTTCAATGTCATTCTCCCAAATCATCCCACCCTCTCCTTTTCCCACAGAGTCCAAAAGTTTGTTCTATACATCTGTCTCTTTTGCTGTCTCGCACACAGGGTTATCATTACCATCTTTTTAAATTCCATATA
>SJXO01008697.1:9965-22465 GCA_006408615.1 Connochaetes taurinus
TTCTTCAGTGCTCAGTTTTCTTTATAGTCCAAGCTTCACATCCATTCATGACTATTGGAAAAGCCATAGCTTTGACTAGACAGAGCTTTGTCAGCAGAGTAATGTCTCTGCTTTTTAATATGCTGTCTAAGATGGCCATAACTTTTCTTCCAGAGAGCAAGCGTCTTTTAATTTCATGGCTGCAGCCAGCATCTGCAGTCATTTTGGAGCCTCCAAAATAAAGTCTGTCACTGTTTCCATGTTTCCCCATCTATTTGCCATTAAGTGATGGGACCAGATGCATGAGCTTCATCTTTTGAATGTTAAGTTTTATGCCAGCCTTTTTCACTCTCCCCTTCACCTTCATTGAGAGGCTCTTTAGCTCTTCTTTGCTTTCTGCCATCAGTTCAGTCAGTCAGTTCAGTCGCTCAGTCGTGTCCGACTCTTTGCGACCCCATGAACTGCAGCACACCAGGCTTCCCTGTCCATCACCAACTCTCGGAGTTTACCCAGACTCATGTCCATTGAGTTGGTGATGCTGTCTAACCATCTCATCCTCTGTCATCCCCTTCTTCTCCTGTCTTCAATCTTTCCCAACATCAGGGTCTTTTCAGATGTGTCAGCTCTTTATATCAGGTGACCAAAATATTGGAGTTTCAGCTTCAACACATCAGTCCTTCCAATGAACACCCAGGACTGATTTCCTTTAGGATGGACCTGTTGGCTCTAATAGTCCAAGGGACTCTCAAGAGTCTTCTCCAACATCAGAATTCAAAATCACCAGTTCTTCTGCACTCAGCTTTCTTTATAGTCCAACTCTCACATCCATAGATAACTATTGGAAAAACCATAGCCTTGACTAGATGGTCCTTTGTTGACAAAGTAATGTCTCTGCTTTTTAATATGCTGTCTAGGTTGGTCATAACTTCATGGCAGCAATTACCATCTGAAGTGATTTTGGAGCCAAATAAATAAATAAAGTCAGCCACTGTTTCCACTGTTTCCCCATCTATTTGTCATGAAGTGATAGGACTGGATGCCATGATCTTAGACTTCTGAATGTTGAGCTTTAAGCCAAATTTTTCACTCTCCTCTTTCACGTTCATCAAGAGGCTCTTTAGTTCTTCTTCACTTTCTGCCACAAGGGTGGTGTCATCTGCATATCTGAAGTTATTGAAATTTCTCCTGGCAATCTTGATTGCAGCTTGTGCTTCATCCAGCCCAGCCTTTCTTATGATGTACTCTGCATATAAGTTAAATAAGCAGGATGACAACATACAGCCTTGACGTACTCCTTTTCCTATTTGGAACCAGTCTGTTGTTCCATGTCCAGTACTAACTGTTGGTTCCTGACCTGCATACAGGTTTCTCAAGAGGCAGCTCAGGTGGTCTGGTATTCCCATCTCTTGAAGAATTTTTCACAATTTATTGTGATCCATACAGTCAAAGGCTTTGGTATAGTCAATAAAGCAGAAAGAGATGTATTTCTTGAACTCTACAACCTTGCCGTATTCTCCCAATTTGGAACCAGTCTCTTTTTCCATGTACAGTTTTAACTGTTGCTTCTTAACCTGCATACAGATTTCTCAGGAGGCAGGTCATGTTGTCTAGTATTCCTGTCTCTTGAGGAATTTTCCACAGTTTGTTGTGATCCACACAGTCAAAGGCTTAGAAATAGTCAATAAATCAGAAGTAGACGTTTTTCTCTAATTCTCTGGCTTTTTCTGTGATCCAACAGATGCTGGCAATTTGATTCTGGTTCCTCTGCCTTTTCTAAATCCAACTTTAACATCTGGAAGTTCATGGTTCATGTACTATTGGATAATTTTGAGCATTACTTTGCTAGCGTGTGAGATGAATGCAATTATGCGGTACTTTGAACATTTTTTGGCATTGCCTTTCTTTGGGATTGATGAAAACTGAACTTTTCCAGTCCATATAAGTTAAATAAGCAGGATGACAACATACAGCCTTGACGTACTCCTTTTCCTATTTGGAACCAGTCTGTTGTTCCATGTCCAGTACTAACTGTTGGTTCCTGACCTGCATACAGGTTTCTCAAGAGGCAGCTCAGGTGGTCTGGTATTCCCATCTCTTGAAGAATTTTTCACAATTTATTGTGATCCATACAGTCAAAGGCTTTGGTATAGTCAATAAAGCAGAAAGAGATGTATTTCTTGAACTCTACAACCTTGCCGTATTCTCCCAATTTGGAACCAGTCTCTTTTTCCATGTACAGTTTTAACTGTTGCTTCTTAACCTGCATACAGATTTCTCAGGAGGCAGGTCATGTTGTCTAGTATTCCTGTCTCTTGAGGAATTTTCCACAGTTTGTTGTGATCCACACAGTCAAAGGCTTAGAAATAGTCAATAAATCAGAAGTAGACGTTTTTCTCTAATTCTCTGGCTTTTTCTGTGATCCAGCAGATGCTGGCAATTTGATTCTGGTTCCTCTGCCTTTTCTAAATCCAACTTTAACATCTGGAAGTTCATGGTTCATGTACTATTGGATAATTTTGAGCATTACTTTGCTAGCGTGTGAGATGAATGCAATTATGCGGTACTTTGAACATTTTTTGGCATTGCCTTTCTTTGGGATTGATGAAAACTGAACTTTTCCAGTCCTGTGGCCACTGCTGAGCTTACCAAATTTGCTGGCATATTGAATGTAGCAATTTAACAGCATCATCTTTTAGGATTTGAAATGCCTCAACTAGAATTCCATCACCTCCACTACCTTTGTCCGTAGTGATGCTTCCCAAGGGCTTACTTGCCTTCGCATTCCAGGATGTCTGGCTGTTGTCTAGTGATCACACCACTGTTGTTATCTGGGTCATGAAGATCTTTTTTGTACAGTTCTTCTGTGTATTCTTGCCACCTCTTCTTAATATCTTCTACTTCTTTTACGTTCATACCATTTCTGTCCTTTATTGTGTCCATCTTTGCATGAAATTTTCCCTTAGTTTCATTAATTTTCTTGAAGAGATCTCTAGTATTTCCCATTCTAATATTTTCCTATTTCTTTGCCTTGATCACTAGGAAGGCTTTTGTATCTCTCCTTGCTATTCTTTGGAAGTCTGCAGTCAGATGTGTATATCTTTGCTTTTCTCCTTTGCCTTTCTCTTGTCTTCTTTTCTCAGCTATTTGTAAGGCCTCCTCAGACAACAATTTTGTCTTTTTGCATTTCTTTTTCTTGGGGATGGTCTTGATCACTGCCTCATGTACAATGTCACTAACCTCTGTCCATAGTCCTTTAGGCACTCTATCAGATATAATCCCTTGAATCTATTGTCACTTCCACTCTATAATCATAAGGGATTTTATTTAGGTCATATCAGAATGGTCTAGTGGCTTTCCCTACTTTCTTCAATTTAAGACTGAATTTTTCACTAAGGAGTTCATGATCTGAGCCACAGTAAGCTCCTGGTCTTGTTTTTGTTGACTGTATAGAGTGTCTCCATCCTCAGCTGCAAAGAATATAATCAATCTGATTTTGGTATTGACCATCTGATGATGTTCATGTGTAGTCTTTTCTTGTTTTATTGGAAGATGGTGTTTGCTATGACCAGTACATTCTCTTGGCAAAACTCTGTTTGCCTTTGCCCTGCTTCATTTTGTACTCCAAGGTCAAATTTGCCTGTTATTCCAGGTATATCTTGACTCCCTAGATTTGCATTTCAGTCCCCATGATGAAAAAGACATCTTTTGGGGTGTTAGTTCTAGAAGGTCTTGTAGGTCTTCATAGAACTGTTCAACTTCAGCTTCTTTGGCATTACTGGTTGGGGCATAGACTTGGATTACCATGATATTGAATAGTTTGCCTTGGAAACGAACAGAGAGCATTTTGTCATTTTTGAGATTGCACCCAAGTACTGCATTTTGGACTCTTTTTTTTCTATATGGCTACTCCATTTCTTCTAAGGGATTCTTGCCCACAGTGGTAGATATAATGGTCATCTGAGTTAAATTCACCCACTTCACCCCATTTTAGTTCAATGATTCCTAAAATATCGATGTTCACTCTTGGCATCGCCTGTTTGACCACTTCCAATTTACCTTTATTCATGGACCTAACATTCCATGTTCCTATGAAATATTGTTCTTACAGCATTGAACTTTATTTCCATCATGAGTCACATCCACAACTGGGTGTTGTTTTCACTTCGGGTTAAAAGAGCCGATTTCTCCTGATTCCACCGAAATGAATCTATTGTCACCAGGCTAGAGTCCCAATTGCTCATAGCCTTGGGTAAAGACCATCTGCCACTTGATTGTTTCAGTTCTCTAAGAGATAAAACTAATGAGTCAATTGAGGAATCATGGGCCAAGGAGCAAGAGAAGGAGAGTAACTGTAAGGGGTTCTAAGAATGACCTTAGAAGTCCAGAGAAGCTGGGGAATCTTCTTTTGTTCCTGTCACAAATTTGTTCAACCAGGCCCTTCTTGTTTTGAGTATTTGGCCAAGTGACCTTCTCTCTATTAAAGAAAAAAATTTATTGGAGTATAGTTAATTTACAGTGTTGTGTTAGTTTCAGGAGTACAGCAAAGTAAATCAATAGACATATACCCACTATTTTTAAAAGGTTCTTTTCTTTAAAAAAGATAAAGGCTATTACAGAGTATTGAGTAAAGTTCCCTCTGCTATACAGTAGATTCTTATTAGTTATCTATTTTATATATACTTCCCTGGTGGCTCAGACTGTAAAGAATCTGCCTGCAGTGCAGGCGACCTGGGTTAGATCCCTGGGTTGGGAAGATCCACTGGAGGAGGGCATGGCAACTCACTTAGGTATTTTTGCTTGGAGAATCCCCATGGGCAGAGGAGCCTGGCAGGCTGCAGTTCATGGGGTTGCAAAGAGTTGGATACGTATATAGTAGTTTATGTATGTCAATCCCAGTCTCCTAATTTGTCCCTTCCTCCCTGCCCCCCTGGAAACCATAAGTTCATTTTCTACATCTGTAACTCTATTTCTCTTTGGTAGTAAGCTCATTTGTACTGCTTTTTAAGAGTCCGTGTATAAGTGATACCATATGATATTTGTCTTTATCTGCAAACAGTTTTCTCTGGCAATTGGGATGTGCTCTCTTCTATCTGACCCCTAGTGTTAACATAAAAACAGCAGGAAATGGTTGCTGGGGCACAAATTCCCCCTTGATCAGCCAGCATGTAGTCAAGAGCTTTGCAGTGGTCAAGTGTCATGTGGGCCAGAGGGTCTAGTGAAGATTTTTGTCATTCTAAGGTTAGAACGGGATCCTTTACTTACCTAGGCCAGTCTCTGACTTCTTTTAATTTCTTTTTTTTATACTTAGGTTATTATAAATTCTTTCTCATGCTAGGCTCACCAGGGAGCCTACAAGAGTGACAACTGCTCTTACCAGTCCAGCTCCCCTCCTGACTAGATGAATGGCCCCCTTTGATTCACAGGTTGTGCGAGTGTGATTAAAATCTGAATGTAACCTTGATCTGGGTGTGAACCACATATAGCCCACTGTCCCCTGGTAGTTTTCTTGGAGACACTTGATGGCCCAACATGGATGGCCCTTGCTACAGGGGCCTCGAGGAACAAACATCCCTCAGGGGCACACACACTGTCTTTGAATATTATTGAATCTTGCTTAGGCTCATGGTGGCTCCCTTCCATCCAGGGTACTTGCACATGGCCAGGCCCCTCCACGTTTGGTATGATCCTGTCCCCAGAGCCCTTAAGCATGGTAACTATCTAGAGTCGGCCATGCCTGTAGGTGGAAGGCTCATAGTGAACAGTTGGTTGGACCCCCAGAAAATAGGGATTTGACTAACACGGGCCTTTGCAGGGGTGTGGTGGCAGTGGGCAACCTTGATGTCCCTGGGCAGAAGCCTGGGCATGGAGGAATTAAACCATAGTTCAGTGATGCTGTCAGCTGTTAGTGCAGTTCCCTGAAAGTCTGGCGGGCTGTATTTATTCCCCGACTGAGGCTGATGGTGACAGATCCAACAGTCAGTAAAATTCCAGCCCTTTTGCATGTTTGCATGTTACTTTTAAAATAAATGAATCTGCCAGGGAGTGATACCGAGGAGGACCATAAGAAGAATCTACTGCATTTTAGTTGGGAAGCTGTCACTTATCTTGAGGTTGTCTTCAGAAGGTTGGGGTCAGAAAGAAGCTCACATGAGTGTTTTGGCTAAGGGGAGTCTGACAGGACTCAGGGTCCTGTAAGGAACCTGTAAGGAACTCAGGGTCCAGAGCCTGTTAGACTCAGGGTGTTGTGTCCATAAAATAATTGCCTGTAAAAATTCCTCTGGGTTGACAACTGATCTGAGGAGATCTTGAGACCTCAAGGTTGCAACTGCTTTGAATATGACTGGTGCTAAGACACTTCAGTCGTGTCCAACTGCGACCCCATGGACTGTAGCCCACCAGGCTCCCCTGTCCATGGGATTTTCCAGGTTTGAACACTGAAGTGGGTTGCCATTTCCTTCTCCAGGGGATCTTCCCAACCTGGGGATAGAACCAGCATCTCTTACATCTCCTGCTTTAGCAGACGGGTTCTTTATCACAAATGCATGTAGGTATCCTTCAATCTGATACATTTCAGAAGATTTAAGTCATCAGTAATACAGGAACATATCTGTAGCCTTACTCACAATGGCCATTCAGCTCTATTCTGCATGCCTGAACCACTGTTACTTTATTTTGATTTCTAAACATATTTTTTCATTAATAATTAAAGCAGATGTACAATGCATGTTCAGTAGGCCACAAACAGGCTGCTTTAATTAAGTTATGTAATATATAAGCCAGCATGACTTTCCTATACCTAGAATGTATGTGTGTTTGTAAGCATATATCTAATTTTCCCCATATCTTTATATATTTAAAATGTAGACTTTTTTTTTTCACAATGTCCATGAATGTAGGTTTCTAATTAGAGATGTGTAATTTGGATATATGTCACTCTCCTTTTAATTTTTAACAGGTGGCTAAACCCCTTGTTTAAAATTGGTCACAAATGGAAATTACAACCAGATGACATGTACTCTGTGCTTCCGGAAGATCGCTCTCAGCGCCTTGGAGAAGAGCTGCAAGGGTGAGCACAGACATTAGGGAGAAGGGGAGAAAGCGTGAGAATTTCCAGGTGGGGCTAAAGGTTTGAGGGAGGCTTTGCCTTCCTCTGGGTTCTTCCGAGACTCCCCTCCTGATACTGTACACTCAGCCCCTCAGGTTGACCCCAGGCTTAGCCCACTTTGGAGGCCTGTGTTCCCTGTACATCTGTGGGCATGGAGGGAGCCCACAGCCCTGCAGGCCAAGCTCTGTCCCCGGAGGTGGGGTCCCTGGAGGAGTGAGTCTTGCCCTCCTGAGCTGCTCATGACCTGTGAGTCCAGCAAATCTAGGCAGGAACTTGTTTCCAGAATCTGGAACTTTTCCCTCAAAGCCTACTTCTCTGGAGCTTCAGAGTCTGGCTCATCTTTTAGGAACTCTGTGAGCAGGTAGCCGGCATCTATTGCGCAGCCGCAGAGCGCCCTGTGGTGCAGGCTAGTCTCCCACTCTGCCCCTCCCCCGTTTCGCCTTTGGTGGACACGCTGTTTACTGCCCTTTGTTTTGTATCACAGGTACTGGGATCAAGAAGTTAAGAGAGCCAAGAAGGATGCACAGGAGCCCTCTTTAGTGAAAGCAATCATAAAGTGTTACTGGAAACCCTATTTAATTTGGGGAATGTTTACATTTCTTGAGGTAAAAGATTTTCATGCTGTGCACTGCTTTTTGGTGTATGTATCTCAGTACTGAGGTGGACGGGACGGGTGGGGAGAGAGGCCAGTAGTCTAAGGTCTGAGGATAAACCCTCATGGAAACATGATAAAACCCAGAGGTTGTATTTATCTTTAGAATGGGCAAAGACTGGACCCCAAGGGTACTAATTTTCAACTGATTAAACAGTATTGTGGAAGGATGGCCTTGAAATAAAAGACATTTTAGATTATGGTAGAAAGTTCCTGGTTCTCAGTATAAATGCTGACTGATCTTTGACCAAAAGAAGATTCCAGCAGCCTCAGGCAGTATGTGCCCTGTGATTTAGAGGAAGGTAATTTGGACCCGAGCCCAGAATAATGTACATTTTATGGCACTCATTTATAGTTTAACAAGGTAAAAATTGTTACCTTGACCAGGTCACATCTGATAAATGCTTTTCTAAGAAGATACCATCACTGCTCCTCTTCCAGGGGAACAGAACCCAGGGCCCTGCATCTGGACTGTAGCCGCCCAGAACTCCTAAGAGCACACCTTGGCCCAGGCTGCTCCCTTCCCCGTGGGCTGGCACTGTGAGCAAAGCCCCCATGGGAGGAGCTCCAGCTTCACCGTGAATTCTGTGCACCCTCCACGCTGCTTTCTTTCCCTGGTTGTGGGAGCAGATTCCTGGTTGAAGGGGGATCCTGGTATCCTGGCATTGGCAGAGGGTGTAGGAGGGAATGTGCAGGGCAAACCAGAGGCAGAAAGCTCTGAGGTCAGTGACCTCCATGACCCTGAAGATCCTGGGTCAAGATTCCCCAGAGGACAGTCCACCTGGGGACATAGTGCCGGCAGCCCCCTGTCCTGGCTGAGCCTGCTGGGGGTCTGCTGCAGACTCCCCTGGGTGGCTCATGCTTTCCGTGGTCCTTTAGTGATGACTTAGGGACTCACGGGCGGCCTGTGAGTGTGTGAGGGCAGGAGAGATGGAAGATGCAGGTGCTGAGAAAGGGTGTTTTAGGTGGAGAAGGTGTGAGCTGTCCTCAGTCCATCATGTTGGGATGAGGTGTGTGGGCCAGGTGGTTTACAGGTGGGTGGCATGGCTCTTGCTTAAAGGCTGTGCTGTATTGAAGGGTACTGCGAGCAGTGGGCAGCTGGGCAGGTGAAGTCCACCCACCCAACTGGAG
This sequence comes from Connochaetes taurinus, assembly GCA_006408615.1. Lineage (NCBI taxonomy): Eukaryota > Metazoa > Chordata > Mammalia > Artiodactyla > Bovidae > Connochaetes > Connochaetes taurinus. The sequence continues at coordinate 18,833 of SJXO01008697.1, forward strand.
AGACAGAGAATCCACCAGCTCCCAGGTGACTTGGAGTGCTGCCTTTGAGAGGGCACTGACCACCTAGGTACTGCAGTGTCTTGTGAAGGACGGGGTGGGAGAGGGAGCAGGAGCCCGTCAGGCTGCCCCAGCCCTTCTTTGTCCCACGTACAGCCCTGTCCCAGTGATGGTATTTCCACATAGTCACACCTGTGTTTGAAATACACAGGTGGCAAGCTGGTGTGGCCTGTTTGTGCAGGATTTCCTGACCTCACACAGCAGAGCTCTCATGAATTCTGCTTATCAGGAAACCCTGGGGCCTCGGTGTCTGCCTGTGGCTCATGCCAAGTGCCTGGTTGGATGAGTGGCCTCCGGATTTAATGTTGGATCATATCCTGGAGCAGGTCTTTCTCTGCTGTCCCTGGCTCTCTAGTTTCTCTTTGGTACCAGATGCTGAAGAGTCTTAAAGTCAGGTGGGTTCAAAGCAGAGCCCATGTGGCTGGGTTTAAACGGAGCTGCTGGTTTTTCTTGCTGTCCTGGGCTGTTGGCTCCTTGGCTGGAGTCACTAAGCCTTGGATGGATCCCATTCTAATATGAGTCCTGGATCTTGGCTGTGGCAGCTCATGGGAGAAGCAGACATAGAGGGAGAAACCGCAGGATCTGGGGCTCTTCCTTAGAGGGAATCCTCCCCACTGTGGTGCTGGGAGTGTTGATTTCAAAGTTTTCCAGCCCCAGTAATACTTCCTGCTGGGGATCCAGGAAGGCCAGGCCTGGGGCTGCATAAGGTGAAACTGGAAGAGCCCTGGGCCCTTTCAGGAGGTTGGTTGCTGGGTGGTCATGGCGGAGAAGTAGGGAGTAGAGGACGTAAATTTAGGGGCTCATCTGTGTGGCAGTACTACTAGTACTAGTAGCAGTGCTAGTTAGCTAGATAATTGATTTTCTGAAGCAACTTCCTGTGTTGTGATCAATCTATACTGCTTGTTGTTCTTTATATTTTAGATGGTGGAAGATCTAAACTCAGCCCAGGATTTGCTAAAACATAAACATCTTTCCTTTTTGATCTCCAGCCCTCTTTTAATCCCTCAGGTGCACAGAATGCCCCGTGGATCATCCATGATCCCAAGCAGTGTGGTCTTTCCACCCACAGCACGAGCAGGGCCTCCCAGGTACTCCTGGTGGCACCAGTGGGAGAAAGCAGGATGACATCAGTCCAGAGTGAGGCTTTTAGGGTTTTAGGATTTTGAGATGTGAAAACCTCTGTCTTATGAGAAGGGCTTCCTTGATAGCTCAGCTGGTAAGGAATCTGCCTGCAATGAGGGAGACCTGGGTTCAATCCCGGGATTGGGAACATCCCCTGGACAAGGAAAAGGCTACCCACTCCAGTATTCTGGCCTGGAGAATTCCATGGGCTGTCCTGTGAAAACTGAGGAGTATCTCTTCCTCTCAGAGAAACAAGTAGCAGGCTGTGGAGCACTTGCCGGTCACCCCTAATTAAAACAGAACAGCTGGAGAGCTCCCAGCACCCNCCCTGGACAAGGAAAAGGCTACCCACTCCAGTATTCTGGCCTGGAGAATTCCATGGGCTGTCCTGTGAAAACTGAGGAGTATCTCTTCCTCTCAGAGAAACAAGTAGCAGGCTGTGGAGCACTTGCCGGTCACCCCTAATTAGAACAGAACAGCTGGAGAGCTCCCAGCACCCGTGGCCCCTGTGTGCACCTCCATGGGTACTGTGGGTGGAGAGGACAGGTCCCCACCTGCCCGGGGCCCTCAGGGTGGAGAGGACGAGCCTGAAGCCTCTGCCTGGGCCTGAGTCACAGAGACCACCTCCCAGGTCATCAGCTTCTCTCTGAGAGGTGAGGTCTCCACTGCTGGTGTGTAAGTGGGGTGACCTCAGAGAGCCAGAGTGGGTTCACCCAGTCCCTTCCCCTGAGAGGGGAGGTGTGGCCGGGAGTTATGTCTTCTTCCCAGGACCCTTAGAAGTGGCCCAGCCTTGTCCAGTCATTTGGCCTTTGTCTGAAGCCACTTTTGCTGGTGGTCTCTGGTCCATGTGGAGGCTGTGGGAAGCCCATATATGTGTAAATCCTCACTTTGGAGCTCAGATGATGAGCAGGAAGTAAACAGAATCCTCTGCATCCCACAGTGGGCTTTGTGCCTCAACTCATGGCTGGTTCCCCAAGAGCTGAGTGGTCTTTGCATTTATTCCCCAACACTTTCTTCCATGTGTCCCTCACTTTGCTCAACCCAGGAGGCTGAGGAGTGGCTGCTGGTGGCAAAGATACTGTGGGATGAGAGCAACCACTGAGGACCACACGGCAAGGGAGAGAAGGAAGGGGCTTTGAGCCAAGCAGAAGGGGACCTGCAGAGCAGACCTGCTGTGAGCACCCTGCTGGTTCTTGAGAGCATAGCATTAGCAATTAGCCATTAGGTATTAGTAATATCCACAGTGATGACCTTGAGTTATAAATTAGGGTTTTATATCCATCTTCTTTTCTTTTTCTAAGCATATGTACATTTTTAATGTAAAATTAAAAGAATTTTTAAATTGAAGTATGATGAGCTTACAATGTTATATTAATTTCTGGTATACATCATTAATGATTTAATATTTTATACAGTACATGATAAGTTTCATTACCAACTGTCACCATGCAAAGTTATTCTAATATTATTGAATATATTTCCTGTGTTGTATATTATAATCCTGTGATTTATTTATTTTTAAAAATTTTATATATTTAGTTTTTGTCCCTGATCCCCTTTTACTTATTTTATAATTTGGAGTTGTACCTCTTAAGTTTCCTCACCTATTTTACTTGTTTCCTCTATCCCTCTCAATCCATTTTCTTTATGTAGTTAGGGAAGTAGGAGACTCTTTGAAAGATTACATTCATAATGGTTAAAAATTTTAGCAATCTGCTTAGAAGTGAAAGTTTAATTACAGTCTAGAAAATTTGGCTTTACACATGACTTTTCTGAAGAGTTCTTGTTCCATTGTGATCACCTGTGAGCAACAATGAGTTTTCCAAACCCTTTGTGAAACCAGCCTCTGTCTTTAAAAACAGAGTAATTCTCTTACCAGGACTTCTAATAATAAAAGTGATGAAAAACCCTTGTTTTTATGGTGATTTCAGAGCACTCTGTGCTGTTGTAGTCCATTTAGTTGTCCCAGGATTCCTCCGAGGAAGGCAAGATGGGTATTTTCACAGATAAAGACCTGGAGGCCCAGGAGAGCACACAATGGGCTTGGGGTCATGTGACTGGCAGGTGGCGACCTGGTGCCTGAGGCGCGGTGTTCTGCCTGCTAGACCCGTGTTCTCTGTGTTCTGTCCTCTCCTCCCACAGCCTCCACTGAGGCTCAGAGGCAAGAGGAGCTGTTTTTCTAGCAACAGCTCTGGCCCCTCTGTCAACTGCTTTCTATAGTGTTTCCCACTCGCCCTCCCCCATAGTTTTTAAAGAAAATTTCAAAAATAGAATAGAAAGAAAGGGTAACACAATGTGTCACTCCCAAATAGGGTTCTCTGGCAGGAAGATTGTTGTGAGTTGATTCAGTTTTTGAGAAATAGACAAAGGAGAAACCCTGAAGACAGAGTAGAAATTACTCTTTCGTGAGGGACATTTACACTGATAAAGGAAACCTCCCTTTGTAAATGTTTT